>WAAG01019512.1:21728-88368 GCA_013390105.1 Tichodroma muraria | reverse complement strand
AAAAAAAAAAAAAAAAGGTTGTTAGGAATGTGTTTGGCCCTAATTATTTAAAAACCCCTTCAAACACTAGAAATACACCTACTTTTGCAGAGCTGTAGTTACAGTCTCTGCTTGGTGGTGGGATGGTTGCAGCACTGTGTTTGTAAGGGCTGTTTTTTGCTGTAATTGCCAGAGAATGATTTTGGATGTCTTATAAACAAGTGCGTGGTACAGGGAAAAACAACAGACCATATTTTTGGCCTTGGCTGTATTGTTTATGCCTTTAGCAAGCACCACTTACTCAACTTATTCAGTATTTAAAGCTTGTTTTCTCTACATAGTACAGGCCCAGGAACACATGGCTTGAACTTATTATGCCAGCATCAGACCTTTACTGGGGGGATGGAAAATAGGCCTGTTTTTTTGCAGTTTCAGATTTGGCTTGGTTCAGGAACAAATACTTCAAATATTTGAAGTATTTTGGTATATTGATCCTTGTGACATTTTTGTGCTTATTTCAGACACTGAAGATAGAAGGAATAAAGATTTCCAAATCCATTCTACGCTTAGTCCGAATGGAATCAAAACCCAGATTTCCTACAGGCATCTTAAGCATTTGGTACTTTAGGAGGTGATAATTTCCAGAAGGGTGGTTGGTTTTCTTTGGTGCCATTCTGAAAGGCCAGGTTCTTGGCTGCCATGTAGGCTGAGAAACTTTGAGGCTGCCTGCTGATCCATACCCTTGGAGATTTGAGGATGTTTAATGAATCTCAAATTGAGCATCCAAAAGCAGAAACACTTCAACTCATTAATTGCTGTGAGATATCTTGGCCTAACCATGTCAATTAAGAGCAGTAATTCTCCAGCACAAAAGCAACATGGTGATGTGTTTTCAGTGACAGTTGTGATATTATTGGTTGCTTACATTTATATCAAAGACATGCCCTGGTTTCACTTTGGGATTGTAAATCAACATCACCATAACTTTGGGTACCTTGTGTGTCGCTGTGTTCAAATGTACTTCAGAATAATTTTTGATGACTTGTCCTTCAAAGGTCTCTTTAAAAATCCAGGTCTTGGTCTAATAAGATTAAGACTTCACTGAAATAAGATTAAGGTTTCACTCCATCATATATGGGGTACTAGAATATTTACACTGATAGTCTGCTACAAAGCAGAGTATTAGGATAAATCTGCTGTTGCTGGTAATAGACTTTGGGTTTGTTACACTGGCAGCTGAAAGTTTTAGTCTGGGAGTTTTAAAGAGTTTTTTTTTTGATAAAACTAAAAGGTGATGTAGAAATAAAATGTGGAACATTTTGGAGAAGGGTGCAGTGCTATACATAATTTATTGGGCACTGTTTGTACAGTCAATTGTTAAGTTATAAATAAAACAGAGGATTGAAACAAGGATGAAAGGGTGAAACTGCGGGTAGTTATTTCCTTTGTATTTCTATTAAAAAAAGGAAAAAGTTTCCAAGTTTGCTCAAACAGCACATTTTGGTTTGGTTATTGATATTCACTGTGTTGTACCTATTTTTGGATGTACCACATTGAAGGCTTTCTGCCTCACAGAGTGCCTTTTCCTCAGTAAATGTTCTGCAGGCTGCAGAACTGAGCTCAGTGAGGAGCCCCAGCACAGCCAAGGTGAAACCAGAGGGAGGCAAACGAGCCTCTGCCACACTGAATTCCCACTCCCAGAGCTGCTGAAGAACAACTGGACTTCCCTCATGGACACAAAGTCCCTCGGTGGCTGTTCCAGTTTGGCACCCACCAGTGTGGCAGTTTCCCCATCCCACTGGAACCTCCGCTCCCAGTTCCAGCTGGAGCATTGGCACAGGGACCAGCTCCAGAGATCTCTCTGTACCAGGCAGATGGTTTCTGCCAGCAGAGAAATCCCTTGAAGTGGAGAAATGCTGAACCTATGAAAGATCACAAAAATGATCTTAGTGGATTTAAGAATAAGGTCCGTAGACTTTTCAAAATAATTTGTTGTAGGTCTTTGCATTGGTGCTTAGAATGAGGTGAGGTAGAAGTTTCTCCTGGATGCCTCAGAGCAGGCTTTGTCTCCATGGTGGAGGTGTTTCCTGAATGTGAGTAGGAATAGCACAGAGAGGGCCTGATGAAAACAACAGGAGCAAAATATATCATTTTGTTATATATAGGCTGAGCATCCCTTGCAGGTGCTGCGGGAAGTGCCTGGTTTGAAATCTCCCAGTTCTCCTACAAGTGGTGCTGATGCAGAGCTGTGATCCTGAACAAAAACATTCAGACTGATGAAGAGGAAAGACATGAGCAATTTGAACTTAGGAGTGAAACATTTCCTAGAACTGAGCCTGAATAAAGTCTGGAACAGTTGAACAGGAAATAAGCTAATAATGGGATTTTACAGTATGCATTTCCCATATAAGGCATTGAAATGTAGCATAGGTTTCATGGATTTGGTGGCTGATCTTCTGCCTATTTTGATGAAGATTTTAAGTTTTTTCCCTGTTTGTGTAGTTGTGTGTGAGGTCCTTTCTCCACTCCAGACTAAAGTGTTTCACCTCACCACTGTCGTCAGTGGTCCCAGAATGGACCATTCTAGGCCAGACCAGGGAAGACAGAAGTTAACAATCCCCTCTTGCTGCCTTTTGTTTTTGTTGGGGAGCTATTTCCTTTAGCCCTTGAGGCTGATGCATAGGAAGGGGAAGAGAGGTGGGGAGCGCCCGTCCCGATGTGGTTCATGCTTCTGAAAATAAGTTCCCCAAAATCTGATGTGGGGAAAGGAAGCCCTGGCTCCACGGAGCCTGCTGTCTCCCTCAATAAACAAAGGACTGGGTTTGGGCACGTTGCCCGAAGTGTTGGTGCAGGGTGTGTTCCCATCCCCACTGCTCTGCCTGGCCTTTTAAGGCGATGTGACAGCGAGCTGGAGACATGGAAAGGTGTGTAATTCAGCCGTGATTAACGAGCACGAGGCTCTTCTGCAGCTTCCCTCTTTCTGTGGCATCGCCTGGATTCCCTTCTCACGAGTAACTCGCTGAGATTTTCAGAGTTTGGCCTCTTCTGCTCTGTGAGTGCAATCTCCTGCCAGCTCTTATGCTACATTAATTTAGAGCCAACTACCTTTCCAAATGTGCTCTGCACTGTGGAACAGGTTTTGCTTGTAAATGCAAGGCCAGATGTTCAGAAGAGGAGAGCTCCCGTTTGGGCATCTGGCAGTCACTGCTGGGCCACAAACCCATCACAGCTGAAAATCTGAAATCTCTCTTCTTAGACAACACAGTACTCAGGCTGGCCAGTTTGTGCATTGCTGTAAGAGGTGCCTTTCTCCATATAATTCAGGAGTTCTTTCGAAACAGCACACACCAAGTCATGGTCTCAGTTTTAAACCACAGCTTGTGCCTAACAAGTTATTTTGATTTCTTGCCGAGCTGGGGTTCACTTTCCAGTTACAGCTAATGTTTTCCTTTCCTTTTTCTGCAAAATCTGTTAACAAAGGCTAAATAAACAATGAAGGTATGTCTACTGGTTAGATAAAGAATAGATCTGATTTATTAATAAATGTTTCTTTTTTTTTTTTCCAGTGACATATTCGATGCCATGTTCCCTGTCACACACATCGCAGGAGAAACAGTCATACAACAGGGTAATTCTTCCTGTCATTTTTCCTCCTGTGTGTTTGCTAGGGTCCTATAATTCACATCTCTCCATTTGAGGTTTTACCCTCTTTGCTTAATGGGAAGAATAACCATATTCCAAAGGCCACCAAGTGTGCAGCTATACGGTAAGTTCATGGGTGCCAGTCTCTTGCTACACATGCAGAGAACCCCACTCCGGTGGATCTTCAGGGTTTCAAAGTGCTACAGTTAAATGTAGACAAACAGCACTTCAAATTAAAATGTTCATTCCTTAACTGAAGATAGTGAGGAAGTAAACCCCAGCTCAGTATGCATCAGGGTGGCACCAGGCAAGCTGAGAGTAATTAGAGATGGAAAATATTTTTATGGTTGTTGGGAATATTCAACACCTCATTGTGCTGTATCAGAGTTATCACACTTGGCAACTTACCTGCATGCCTGCAGCACGTTGTGGAGGACTTCATTACCCTCAGGCTATATTAAAACCTCTTGAGTGTTTACCCTGAACACTGAAGTATTGAATAAATCAAAAGAGATAAATTAATGCAATGGAAAGGTATTAATAGCAAGAAATCGTAGCGATACTTTGATTTATGAAGGCAAATAAGCAAGGATGTTTCAGAAAATAAATCTCTCTGAAGTAATCTGGTGTACAAACCTGTGTAAATATGTGCAGGATTAAATACAGGGACAGGAAGTTATTGAATGGCTTGGCAGACCTTCAGGAAACAATCACCTTTTGTATTTTGCTTTCAGGTGATGAGGGAGACAACTTCTATGTGATTGACCAAGGCGAGGTGGATGTAAGTATGCTCTTGCAGTATAATATTTATTTTGAAGCTACAGAATAAAGCTGTGTGCTTTGGCAGAGAGCTTGAGCCAGCCATGCGCTGTGGGTCTGTCTCCTTTCTTCATGAACTAGATTTCACAGGGTTGGTTTCATTACTTTGCTTTTGTTGTGTGAAGTTATTTGTTCATAATTTTAAATTTGGCTTGTGTTACATCCTAGCTTATTTGTCCATTCCAAGCAGGAGAATGGTATCAAAACCAAGCAAATGACAATATCTTCAGAGCCCTAACCACACCTGGAGGTGTGCAGTCTTTGGCAGAGCAGGCCACCATGCTGGAATGCACCTGAGGGTTCAGATCAACCATAAAGAAAATATTTTCTTTAATCAGTTAGCTTAGCTCATGTGGTGTTTGTTTTTGTTTTGGTGTGTTTTTTTTCCCCAGAAATTCAGATACAGCCTCAGGCAGTGAGTTTCATCTTAGAAACCTTAATTTGCTTTTAAAATTAGGTCCAAATATAAGAACAATGCAGCATATTAATAAAGCAAGGATTATTATAAGTGTAAAGTGATCTGTTAGACCACAAAATGTTTACAGGATTATGCAGTGGTTTAATCAGCAAGTCTTTGAAAAGAAGCTTCTTTCTGAACCTGCCTTCCAAATCATAAATTATTCACCTCCTATCATTTCTCTCCTGTATGAAACTCAGCCTTTTGCAGTTTTGCTGCAAGTTCCTACACACATCTTAGGTATCCACAGTAGCTGGGTAGGACAGACTTGCTCATTAGCAGCTTTGCTCTTCAGATGCCCACATGAGTTTGGTTTGGCATATTTAAAGAAGAAGGTGATTTATTTTAAATCCAGGCAGGAGGCACAGAGTTATTTTAGTGAAAGTTATTTTCTTTTGGCGGTCTGTTTGTGTCAGGAGACCATCTAATTGGTATTGTTGGGAATTGAGAAACCTCACATGCTGCCTCTGCCTCTGGAAGCTGCTCCTCAGGAAATCCGTCTGACTCACTGTTCCTATCAGACAACCCTCTCAATAGCAAACACTGCCACATCCACAGGGCCAGAAAATAAAAGGGCAATATTTATAGAACAGTGTTAAAATCTAGTTTTAAAATAATTGGCTTGGGACCGATAGGGAGCTAAATGAGTTCACTGGCTTTGAATCAGACCCGCAAACACGCAAATGCACATGTTGAAGTTATAGATTAATCCTCTTTAAAAATAATTTGTCCTCTCTCAACACCTTTAGGAAAGCTTTCTTCAGTGTTCAGCCCAGGGATAGTGAGGGACTAAATGACATCAGAAAACAGCTCGCAAAACCCTTGCCATTGATTGCAAAAGAGTTAATATTCTATATGCACATATTGCTCTTAAAAAACAGTGACAAAATAGGGTTTCTTTGAGTAGATTGCAACTTTGATTTCATTAGCATTATCATTCCCTACTCCCCTAAAATCAGCATACAGCTGCTAGGACAGATTAAAATGGACATGTCCACCACAATGTCACCCTGACACTTAACAGAGACATGTACAAACATCACCAGTGGGACAAGTACTTCCTAACAAGACTTAAAAATGTAATCTGGACTTTGCTTGTCCAGAGACCAGCACAGCTTCTGACCATCTGTGTCTGGCCAAACTCTTCTGTGACCAGCTCCCACACTGCCCCACCTCAGCACCCTTTAGGGTGCCTCCTGATGCACCTTTCCACTGCTCTCCCCATCTGCTCAGCTTGGCTCTTTCTCCTTCCTAAGCTTTTCCTGAAACTTCAGCCAAAACACCCCGAATTCCAGTGCAAGGTGCTGTGCGAGGAGGCACCAGGCGTTTGCTCGCGCAGGCTCTACGCGCTGGAAGTTCCCTGAACTGACTGGGGAGCTGCAGGGAGGTGATCCCAGCTTTCCCCTCAGAGCAAAGCCTGTACCAGGGCACCAGTGCAGGGTGAGTTGCTCCTGTGTAAGGCAGCAGCTTCCAGAGCCCCTGGGCGTGCACCATCACCCCCTATGTGGTGCTCCCCAGAAGACTTCTGCCGCTCTCTGGGCAGAGCTGCTGAAATCCTTGTTGTCTGAGGAAACCCCAGGCTGCTAGTAAGCAAGCTGCTGTTCATTTAAGCCTTGCCAGATACTTTTTTGGCGTGCTTCCATGCTTCTCCAAGAAAAAACAGTGACTTGGAGTGGAGACAATTGACCCTGAGACTTAGAGCCTCGAGCCATTTTCTGCCTGGTTCAGCTGGTGTTGGCACGTGCACAGAGTTTAACCTCTGGACAGGGTCTCTGCTGCCATTCCCTGCTCTGCTTGGGAGTGGCAGGAATACCAGGAGTGGTGGATTCAAGGAGCAATTTACCCTGGGATCCTCATGGCTGATAAGCACCCAGATTTTCCATACACAGATGTAAAGGAGGTTGCAAGTGTCATCATAAAATCCCTACCCATGGAAGAAAGTCATGACAAAACTGAAAAAAAAAACAACATAATAAAGTCTATCAACCAAGCAACCAAAACCAAACAGAAACCACCAACAAAATGAGAATAACAAAATCAGTGTGTGGTGTTTTGAGTTTAAAAACTGCAGCATGTAAAAGTAATTTTTGTTCAAGTTTTGGCGCAGGAACCCCAAAGACTAAGTAAGAACTTTCTAAAATTTTCCCTTACAAAATAATCTGAGTCAAATTAGAAGCACCATAAAATATTTTTTTTAATATAATAGCACTTCATTCTCAACTCTTACATTTTCTTAGAGTATAAAGAAGCCCTGTTAGCACAGAATAAAATATCTGTACATTTTCTTCTGTGAGCCAAGGGAAGGGCACAAATTTTCATATGTAAAAGAAGGATTTTAGAATGAGGAAGAGGTAGGCCTTGGAAAACATTTTCCTCTTCTACTGTATCCTGTAAACCAGGTACACTTTGACCAAAGCTGGCATTATTGTATTATCAGTCACAGTCTTCCTCAGCACATCAGGGTTGAGGAGAAATTTGTCTCATGACCTTTCCCTGCAGATGCACACGAGGTAGGTGATGGCACAAATTTTGAAGTCTTAGAGGTCACTTGTCCACTGGAAGCTTTCCTGCTCAGACAAATGGGAGCGTGTGCCAAAAAGGAGTTGGCAGGACTTAAATTATAGTTTCCAGTAAAGATGTTGAAAGTACCTGCTAAAATATGACTTGCAAAAATCTGTAATCCATATTTCTAAGTATAAAGTGACTTCCTGTTTGTTATTTTGATCTCATAACCTCACATTTTTTTTACTTTAAAAAGCACCGTCGAGTGCCCTTTTCAAACAGATGTAGGTTTTTTTAGATCCATCAAATTCCTATTCTATTTAATGTCACAGCAATTTTCTCTACAGGCATTCTCAGGTTTTCTTCTTGTAAGACAACAGCAGCCAATCTGTAGTATGGTGCAAATCAAAATGAAAACTTTTCAGTGTTTTTTTCTTAAATTTTTGTATTTACTGTATAAATCTCTATGTGAAGCTATACATGAATATTGTGGACAAAAGATAAAATTAGCTCTTGATTGTAGGTCAAATCTTCCTGAAGCCCTTATTTGTATATACAATCTGTCTAATTTGTGTATACAAAGATGAAAATTACGCAGTGTTTTATGTGAGAATACTGTTGGATTTTAAAACTAGTTATATTTAATGGCTAGATTCCATAGCTTGCTTCTAGTTTAAATTCTTCCATCATCAATGATTTTTCTAATATTGGAAAGCTGCCTTTTGAAATTTGAAGCAGAACACTTTAAAGTTTGGAGTTTTTCAACTTGAACTTTTAAGGATTCTTAAGGCTTCATATGTTCAAATTCAAACTTACAAATAAAACTGTCTACCCACATAAAAATACCCTTCATGTCTAAGGCTTGTTCATTTTTCCAAGAATAAATAAAACTTGTCTTCATTTTTGGATACCAAATATTAAGGCTTGACAAGACACAAAGCACAAATTATTACAAACAGATACAAGGTAGGGGATTTAAATAATAAGAATGCCATGCCTGGAACAAATTAGATTGTCCACAGAGATCACGAAGTGACAGCACAGAAAAATTAAAAAATGCTAGAAGTTAACTTGAAATCAGCAATACAAAATTAAAGGAAAGATAAAATCATTCCAGTGAAGCTCAGAGATAGATGTTCATATCCTGCCTTCAAGGTTAAATGCTCATGGCAAGGTTCCTTTCTGCATCTCCAGAGAAAGAGCATGAAGATGAGGGAGGCCCAGATTCATTCTTGTGGCACTGAATGTTGTGTGACTCTGCAACTTCTCCCACAGTTAGTGCCCATGGATATCACAGCCCATTTATCTCCTAGAAAGATAATGGAATGAACCAAATTGTGTGATTCTCAAGCCCCCAGAAATTGCAGTGTTCATAATAGATGATGAAAAACAGTAGAAATCTAAAGTACTTTTGCTCTGTGGAAAGTAGATGGTCCTGATGGCTGGGTCGTATTTGGGCATCTGCACTTCTACTTTTCCTCTTCAGCTGCATGAAAGAAGGTTCCAGCTATTATGGATCTGTGACTGGCAGGTCAAGTGACAATTAGGAATAATTCATTTGTGTACTCACCACTTTGGTGAGAGTTCACAAATGCCTAAAACCGGCTCAGCCAAAACCTCAACCCAACATTTTTTAGGATAAATAGGGAGATCATCTGAGCTGCTGCCATATAAAATCGACTCTCAGAAGCTGTTCTGAGCCTAAAATAGCTTTGCTTCCCACACCTTACAAACAGGACTTCTTTCCTTTCCACTTCTTTTTAAAAAAATCTATTTTAAAGGGATTTATAGTGGAGCTGAACTCTGTTAAAGGGCAGGATGGCTTTGTAGTGTGCCATCAATGCACTTTAACTTCACCACAAACACAGAAGTTGAGTGTTCACTTAGGCCTTTGCAGAGAATGAAGTCCAATGGTTTTGCTTCTAGAAAACAACTTATTCTCAAGCTGTTTTCTTTTTCAGAGACTGATATTTGAAATGACATTTTATTGGGGGAGTGAGTGCTGGGCCCAAAGACTGTCGGATCAGTGATTTGGTTTCACCTCAGACCATTTTAAACCTGACACCCTTAGGGTGGAGGAATGACCATTTGCACAAACTGTTTAAGGCGAGATGTCAAACATGTTTTGTACAGTCTTGTCAAGTAAGACAGCAAAATTAAAGGAGTCTTAGAGCAGTTCAGTAGTAGCCTCTCTAAATAGCGACTGTGCAACTTTAAGTGTCCATTCTTCACTTGCTCAGTGTTGAGTTTTACCAGCATAATTCCCCTCTCTGGGCTGCAGTCACATCCTGCACACTGTTTTAACAAGAAATGTCACCATGTTGCTTAAAAAATACGTGTTGGAATAAGTTTATTTTCCTGCTTATAATTCAGACCCTTTTGCAGTAACAAAATCTATGTTGTTCAACAGAAGAGCATGAACTCTACACATGCATATGTATTTTTGGTGTGCTGAAAAAGAGGCAAGGGTACCATGTCAGTTGACATTCAGGATGTGATCCAAAACCCATTGGAATTTAGATTTTCCCCATCATCCCTGAGACTTTTTACTGAGGAGATATGGATTACTGTAGTTTAGCAAACCCTGTGAACCCATCCAGGGAAATTCCCACAGAAGGAGGGTATCCCTGCAGTCAAATATGCATCTGGGCAATTTTGCAATGAACTAATAGAGTTTAGAAATGTTCATACATTCTCACTATGTTACAAGCCTTTCAGAATCCTCATTTTATTCATCCATTTCTCCTGCTTTTCTCACAAAAGAAAAGAAGCCACAGAATTACCCGCTCATTTCACCAGGAAACTGCTTGGGTTTCCTGGCATTTTTAAAACTTCTTTTTTTGCTTTCATTTTTTCATCATGAGGAGAATCAAAAGTAGATTCAATGTTCTGTGAGATTTTCTTTCTGCGGTGAGTGTGAAAGTTTGAAAGGGAAGGCTGTTGCTGTTCTCTTGTGTGATATTCTCCTGGGTGACATTCATCCTGTCATGGTGATGAAATGAAGCTTTAGCTTTTGTGGCTTCAGCTTTTTCTTGGCAGTCTGCAACCACCTGCCTGTTTGGGATTATTTTTACCCTTTATTTTTAAGCCCCTTGATCCTCAGATGTTCCAGAATCACCAGGAGCCACCACATTGCCTGGGGTTCAGCTGCTCCTTTTCAGTTGATACCCAAGAGGTCTCTTGATCAGCTGAACTGCTACGTGGCCTCATCCATCTCCCACTGAACCAGCATTTCATTGGCCTCAGTAGGAGCTGGAGCAAATCTTAATTGAATATCGTGAAGATAAATTGGGATTGATTCCAGCTATATTTTGAAATAAGCCTTTCTATCATAAAACGAAGATAGAATTAAAATTAATACTGAGAGGTTGTTGAGTTTTGATCCCAGTTCATTTATTTTGGTCACCATCATGCCCAGCTGAAGCACAGCTCTAATTCATGCGTTTTTTAAAAACTGATAGTTTATTACTCACTAATTGGTGTCAGGTTATGGTCTTTGCTTCTGCAATACTTTCTGCTTAAGATGAGAATACCTGCCTCTTTTTTTCTTACTATTTTCCTTCACAGAACTTCCAAGCAAATGAGATTAATACTGGTTGATTTCTGCTGTTACTGGTCTGTAACAGGTTGGGGTATATTCTGCCCTGAGTAAATGCACCCAGCCTTTCCTGCCCTCCAAACTCACAGGCACAGTGACAGAATTGAAAGGGTTTATTGAGTAGTTTATAGCAAGCTGCAGAATGCACAGTCCACAGCAGCCTTTGCGTGCACTCTTATGGCTCATGAGCAGCCCTGTTCAGGAATAAATAGTGAGGAAAAATCTGCCCAGCAGAAAACACCTGCATGAGTCCCCTTCCTCCAGGGAAGATGTCACATAGCACTCGAGTGCAGGAATTCTTCTCAAATTAAACATCATCCAGGAAAAATCTGACAATAGTGGTATCAGTCCATACCATGCCATGTTCCAAGAGGATATAGTACCTAAATAGGATGTGGGTCAAACTCTGCTTCCTCAGTCCTCTAGAGGTGATGTTAAGATCATTCTGCTTAGAGCTTCTCAAGTCCAAAGCCCTTAGTCATCCTCGCTAAGGGAGAAGATCTGTACTGTTACATTTAAATGGGTTTTGGAGGCAGTAGGCTTAGGGAAGAAAGAAAAAAAGTTCCTTTTCAAAAGATATTTCCTTGGTTTGACTGTTTTCCATTTCATGGCCATGGCACATTTTAGTAATCCTCATTACACATATCAACAAACCTCCTTCCTTTCAAGTCTGACAGTGTTAATAAAAAGCCAGAGTTGTGACAGTTCTGCTTGTTGACTGCCTGAGCCTTGAACACAAGGGGAAAAACATGATGCCAGCTAACCATGGGAGCTGAAAACCTAGAGAGTAAATAAAGTCATTGTACTGAAGCAAGACACCTTGAAATCCTGTCCACAGAGCAGGTTGTTCCCCTCTTTGGGGACCAATTGTTGGAAGTGTCATACTCTTGTTTTCCTTCTGTGTCTCCAACACTGACAATTAGAAAGGAAATTGCTAGCAGCCTTTTAGGTAACTGGCAGTTAGGAGGAGAACTCCAACTAAGTTCCCAAACTGCTTTTGCTTCTTTTGTCTTGTGCCCTGGTAGGTTTATGTCAACGGGGAGTGGGTGACCAGCATTGGAGAAGGAGGCAGCTTCGGGGAGCTGGCACTGATCTATGGAACCCCCCGGGCTGCCACTGTCAAGGCCAAGACAGACCTGAAGCTCTGGGGCATCGACAGAGACAGCTACAGACGCATCCTGATGGTGAGTTCACAGGGAAGGGCTTCCTTACGGAGTTGGTATTTTTCACCTCCTTTTGCAGTTCTGTGTTCAGAGTACTCTGGTGCTTCCACATGAAAGAGAGTGGACATGAGAAAATCGCTGAGTAACTGAATGAAGTGAACTTAAAGAAAAGGGGACAGGACTCAGCAGAAAGGCGCTGAGTCAGAAATGCATTTGAGAAACATTATGCATAACTGTTCTGTGAATGAAAACCTCAGGAGGCCTCTGTTACCCACCAAAGCTATGCAAATCCTCTCCTTATCGTGAGCCTGGAAATATCTTTCAACAGCACCCCTTGCTTGTGAAGTCTTTGTCTGATCTTGTATTACATTCCTCAAGGCAGGTGATAGAAAGTAAATCCAGCTCTACTAAAAGAATAAAAGGTCTTGCTTGGACTATGCCCTCCATCTTTGTTAGCCAGCACCCAGCCACAAGTATCCTGATGTTGTAGCTGCTAATGATTCATTGCTCTGCTCCTTCCAAACACCCTCATCCCTGCAGCAAAGCTCTAGAGACTTTTGTGGCACTTGGGGCATGTGCTAGCTTATGGATTTGCTGTTGGTTCTTCAGTGGTGAGTTTATAATGGAAACTTTGACAGATAATTAACTTCAGCAGTGTCATAACTTTTTTATGAGTTTGTTTCCAATGTCCATGTGCATATCTTCCTTGTCCATAAAATATTCCTTTCTTTTTGATAATTAACAGACATTATTCAGCGTAAAGCTTATTTCTCAACAGGACTTGTCTCTAAAAGCTGCATTGTTCCATTCTGATCTGAAGGAAATGACACTGTGCTCTCAGACTAACAATTTTGAGATCATCTATATTTCCAGTGGGTGTTATAGAAAACAGAAAAAACAGCAAAGAAACTGAGTTGATTTTACCCTTAAATGATTAATTCTTAAACAGCAGTGTAAAAGTGATCTTTGTTTACCCTGTGTGATGACTTTGGTATCTGTATGAGCACTGCTGGTGTTCACTCTATTTCATGGGCTGAATTCAGTGTCACATAAACATCACACTGGCATTTAGGAGAGTACAGCTGATGGAAACCTATTCTATCCCAAAATATTATTATGGTGGCTCCAAGATGAAATAGAGGAATAATTATGAAAAGTGTTTTGTCTTCTCTCTTGTGGGTAAGCAGGATGAATAGTTTTGAAAGGTTCCCAGTGCAGACGAGCAGGCAGAGGTACTTCTAAAACACAGAGCAGGAGAATTTCTAAAGAGATGGTAGCGGCACACGCAATTTATTTGTCCCACGCCCTACAAGGATGCAGTAGAGGGGTGTCTGGGATAACTGGTGTGGTGAACCTGCAAGCTACAAGGAAAAATCCAAAATTCCAAAGCGAAGGAATGTAGGAAGGGAATAAATGTCAGGAAAAGGCACATATTCCTTGGCCATTTAAGCAGAGCTTTCTGCAGCTGCCTGTAAGCTTGTGGTAGGGAATTGAAGGGACAGATTCACAGGCTCTGGAGCCTGGAGGTGATTTCAGTGTTGGTGTTGATAGAACTAGAGGTACCTAAAATCAGCCAGCCCTGTGAGCTGTCAGGTTTGGTCATGTGTCCATAATCATCTGATAGCACACTTCAGAAGATGAATATTTGATGCAGAGACAGGACTTTGCTAAAAGGATTTAAAGTCCCAAGTGGAAAAGACTGTGTTTTTAGTGCTAGTTTTGGTTGTACATACAAACTGAATATTATGGTTGTACTTCTGTTTGATTCTAGTGTAGTGCTAAGTCCTTTTCAAATTAATTTACATGTTCTCTGGACCAGTGCCTGCTGTACCTTACCTAGCAAGCTCAGTTTCTGCAGTCGATGAGACCTTTTGATTAACATGGATATATTTCTCTCCCTCTCTTGCTTCTTGTGTTTTTTTAAAGTTGAGGCCACTAAAAATTGGTGATCTGTTGCAATGTGTTAGATACCCAGACAGCATTATTGTAGTATTCCTGGTACTCAGATAGGAAATATTTCATGGTAAGTTATTTTCTGCAGGTATAGAAAATGTTCGATTTTAAATGCAGTCCGTGGTGAATGCAATTTACCAGTCCACACTGAATAAATCCTGTCATCTTCCCATTTATTTGTAGGTGCAGGGTGGATAATTTTGTTGCTGTAGGTGAAATGAGACACCTGTCATTGTGCAGTCGTGTGAGGGCAGGTTACAGTGGCCCTCTGCACATTTCCTCCAGCCTAAGAATTAATTACATCATGTTTCAGTGGCTGCATTTCGTACTTGAAGCTGACTCCACTGTTATGGGGCTGCTTTTGCTGTGCTCAGTTCAAGTGTGGTAGTAGCTGCCTCTCAACTCCCAGAAACATGTTTGCCTGCCATTTAGCCTCGAACTGGGTATTTTTAATGTAGAAATGCTTCTGCCTTTAAATAAGGAATAGTAATGCTTGCCTAGGGTACCTTTTGAAATGTATAATATAAGATGGTTTCAAAACTTGGGAGCAAGCATGTTTCTCTTTTCTTATTTTCTGTTTGCAAATCCTTTTGCCCTAGGAATAAATGACCTTTTTCTGCCAAAGATTTTTGCTATAGTCAGATAGAGCCCCTCCATAACCCCAGATAGTTATTTCTCTCGTCTGCATTCCTTCCCTGCCATGACCAGCTCCGTGTTTTCTCAGTCAAGTGTTGAAATTTTATTTGAGTTGTAAATATTTATTTGCAAATCATGCCTTCAGATCCACACTTGCCAAAAAGATTTTATCCTGTTGTGAGGCACTTGACTCTCCACCTCATTTCTCCTTGCAGGAGCTATTTTGGTCCTTTGCTTTGCATTTAATAATTTCTTGGTTTTATTTCTAGTTATTGCCATTTTCCCCACTTACGTGTCTCATTGATCCTGACTGGTTTATGGTATGAATAAAATGTATCTCAGGAGGTTTGGAGTTTGGGCTTTCCTTTTTATGGATGGACAAAGCCTGATGCAGAAAGTTCCTGCTGGCTTTTAGTTACAGTTGTCATCCATTTATTATTTAGCCTGTCCTAGAGGAAGTTTGTTGAAACAGATATATTTCTTTATATTTCATTGTCTCAGCTTAGGTACCCTGATGGCTTGAAGGTCACATTCAAGTTTGTTTTAGCAGCTGTGATGATTGTAAATGTCAGGATAGGTCTTTTTGTCAGAATGTGCAGCGAAACTGCTTGGCTTTCACTGCAGTCCTTGACAAAATATTATACCATGAAATTCATTGTATTAGATGGGGTGCAAAAAAACACTTCAACATGTTCCCTTTGTGGTACGCTCACAAATTATTTGTCCATCTGTGTGTTCCATTTGTTTCATAGAATCATCTCTGCTGAGTTACATGCTTTTCATTCTGTTGCAAATTCTTTTATGTATATGTTCTCTGTGTGTGTGTGTGCACACGGACACAGACACATACACTTGGGTCTATATTCAACATTAATTTACTTGTATTCTTCTGGGAGAGAGCAAAGGATTTTTTCTGCCATAGGCTTCTCATGGTATTCAATTGCTGCCCTCTTCTTTGCAATTTGGATTCGAGAGCATCATGGAATGGGGAACATCCCAGGGTAGTACAATATTTGTATTCTAAATATAGCAAATACCACAAATACCAGAGAAGCAAATGTCTGTATCCCAACATCAGATTGATCCCCTAGACAATTCAGTTCCCAGACTAAGAAAATTTGAAGTATTAATTTCTTGCAATTTCTTCTTTAGAAGGACTTGATCAAGGGTAATTTAACTACCCTCTAGTTTCCATGGTCCAAGATACCTGGCTCTGAGAGTGGAGTTGTGTGGGATTCAATACATTTGGCCTATTTGGCAAACTGCTCACAGAAAGTGAGTTGTAACATTGGTTTGTAAGTTGTGATAAATCAATGGTAGTCAGTTCCTAATGTTATACTTCATTTTATTTATGCTCTTTTGGGTTTCTTCTACTGTCTTTTTACCCAAGCTTTGAACCCAAGAACAAATTCTTTAACAAGCAGGGCTTTTTTCAGCTGAGATTAAATAAAGTCAGGAGTATTTTGGGTTGCCATAAAATGTAGGTTGCGTGATGGCCAAAGCATAAAGTAACTCCAAAGGCTGCAATCCACCTGACATCTGTGGCATAGAGCACCAGGACCATGTGGGCTGCTTGGTGTCCATGACTAGAATGCACAGGGGCTCTTTCTTTTGTGCTCCAGCAGGAATGCACACCCAAAGCATCACTCAGGAACAGCTTAATCAGGGATTAGATAGGGCTGTGCAGTCCTGAAGTCCATTTTGGCACCTCCTGCCAGGATAACTCTTTCTTTGAAACTCGAGTCATGCTTTGCCTCTTGGTTCTTACTGAAGTTGGGGATTTCTAGGAAGGACTCAATCAGCTCCACCTGAAAAAATGAATCGGAAACAAAACACAAAGAGTGCTGGAGGGACAAAGAAAGATTGGACTGGAGGAATGAGAAAAAATAAGGAAGAAAACAGGGAAAGGGCAGCTGGAGATGAGATGAAACAGATGCTGAATTGGAACTCAACAGGACCTGTTACTATCTCTGGGGCATTCGTTTTTCCCAGCCTGTGTATTGCTTAAGCTAAGCCTAGGGCTTGCAACATTAAATGGTTCTAAAAATGGCTTTGAGGCCTTTTCTGTGTGGATTTGACGAATGAGAGTGATCTTGCTTCTCCTTGGGACTGTCTCGGGGAGGAGCACTGCAGCTTAGAATATTAACAAGGCTTTGTAGTTAATAGGAGCCACTGCCTTTAAGGAGACGAGCTTGTGCCTGACAGCTCAGAACCAGGGAGAAAGTGAACAAAGGAGAGGGGGGAGAGGGAGAAGCAGTGACTATTGAAATAAGATATTAATAGGTTAGAAAAAAGCAGAATTAATAAAGACTTTTTAAAAAATGCAATCAAGAACCCTGCCAGTGCAGAATTATTCATGTACATTTACTATTGTTTTTATCTGGCTTAAGCCATAAGATTTCTACCGCTTCCCTTGGGAAACTTTTCTGTGAGAGAATAATTCCTTCATTGGAAAATGATTTTTTGATATTGATCTTAAATTAGATTTTCTTAATTTTCCCCCATTACTTTGAGTTATGTCAAGTAATGCTCTGCTGAATTGCCCTCTCTTTCTGTCATATATCTGCAGATAGTTATCACTGTCTACTTAAAACCCCTGCCACAGTGCATGTTAGCTATGAGGATGACATACCTATGATCCCAGTGCTGAGCCAACAAATACAGGCTGGATTTGTTTTGCTCCTTCCTTATCAGCTCTCCCCGAGTGTTTCAGCATTTCTTCAAGCTCTGTTGGATTTGGGAGCACATTTCTGGAGAAGAGGTACCGAGACAGAATGTAGCACACCAGGCGCCGTCACATCTGAGCCACGGAGATGGAGCCTCTAAACTTCATTCCTGGATGATATCTTTGCCTGTGCAGACCAAAATAGCCTTGGCTGTGTTCTTGTTGCAGTCTGATGCAGGTCTCACCTCCTGTCTGTGAATCTCTTTCAGCTTACAACTTACAGGTCTTCTGTATGTCAAACATCTCTGCTTTGGATTTTTTTTTTATTAGTTGCATTTTCCAAATGGATGTTCGTTCTATTATTTTCTAGTCCCATTTCTAATGTCTCCAGATCCTTTCTTGTTATTTTCCTGCTCTGGTGAACTTCCAGCATCTCATAGTCTGTAAGTGTTGGTATTCTCTTAATTGCTGCTGCTTCTAGAAGATCCATGAAAATATTGCGTGAGGACAGACTCGGCACCTGTGCCAGGGAATGCACAGGCTGGCCCTTCTGCAGAAGGTACCTGAAGGGTAGGAGAGGATACTGTGGTACTGTTCATACCCCTGGCCCTCAGCAATTTGGGTAAAGCATCTAAATAAAACAAGTGTAGAAAGGACATCAGAAGTCAGAGGTGACATTATGCCTGGGAGGGGATGACAGAAGGGTATCAGGCTGGCCAAAGAACATGGGAAGAACTAGATGATCTTTAAGGTCCCTTCCAACCCAAGCCACTCTATGATCCTATAATTGTATGTTCTCTCTCTGTTTCATGGGAGAAAAGATGGTTAATACCAATGGAAATAAACACATGCTTGGTTGGTTGTAATTCCACTGCTGGGTTGTTTTTAGCTTGCACTACAGTAGTGATCTCTCAAAATCCTTCCCCTCACTATGGTCGGGAGTTGGAGCAGGAAAACACACTCAAGTAAAAACAATGTGCATAAGGGTGAGCCAGGCTTCTCCTACCCGGAACTGAATTTGGGATCTGGTTGTGCCAACCTGGATTCAGCCTCAGGTGCTCTGAAAAAGCAGAGAAAGCTCCTGTGCCTGCCTGGGCACCAGGAGGTGAAGCTCTGCTGTTGGGTGGCTCCTGCCACCCCAGAGGCTGCTGTTTGTCTCCTCCAGCAGAGAGGGAGGGAGGGATGGATGGAGCCATCCTGCAAGATGAGTCAGGAGCCATCAGCTGGGTCACCTTGGGTTTCAGTGCACGTGCTGGGAAACAGCAGCCCTAAGCCTCAGACACTGGTTCTTCCCTGGGCCCGTGCTCTCCCTTACCCCTGTGGGATCATTCTGAGACAGGGGATATTTGAGTCAGTGTAGTTGTGCATTAAGAGGGGTTCTAGATGCTATGACAATGCAAAAAATGGTAATAGCACTTTTAATTAATTATTTCCACTTCAGTTTTGCTTTTGCACTTGTCTTCGCTGTGGATTCCACACTGCTGCCCTGGCTTAGTTTAGCCAAGCCATAACACACCTGTGTTCCTGTAGGAAGTGGTGGGCTCTTCCTCTCTGGGTCAGGTGGGATGGCTGCAATTCCCACCTTCCTGGGTCTTGTCTGCATCTCTAAATACTCAAAGCTGTGGTCAGGCATCACTTATGGCTACTGATTACTACTTCTTAAAATTCATCTGTGTCCACAAGTCATTTAAAAAGCATTTTCCACATCTATCCCTGGGTGTCTCAGCCCATCAAGCTAAACCACCAATCTGGTTTTCCACAGCTGTCAATTTTGCTGCTCTCGTTTCCACTCGATTGCAGGGAGGAAAGCAACAACTGTGCAGTGTCCAGTTTTCCATTCTTTGTCTCCCAGCGAGCTGTCAGAAGCTGGCGTGGTTCGCAGAGCCTCCTGTGTTTGAAGTTCTCTACTTTTTTTTCCTTCTGGCACTTCAAATGCTGCCGGGGCCCCCCCGAGGTTGCGAACCAAGTTTGTCAGACAGAGGGGTCAGACGAGGGTTAGCGATGCTATCGCTGAGCAGAACTGTCAGCACCAGCCCAGGGTATGGCCGGGGTGCGCAGGGGGAGCCTCGGGAGCTGCTGCTGCTGACCCAGAGCTACCTGGGAAGAGTGGCAGCTCCTGCTGGTGCTGTGGCTGTTTGGGAGCAGAGGTGACCCCAGGACAGGGACACAAACGGGAGCTGTCCCCAGAGGAGAGCACCTGGCAGCTCCAGCTGGTGCTGTGGTCCCAAGCTGCAGCCAAAGCCTGTTGATGCTGCTGGAAGGATTCATGGTGCTTTGGGGGTTGTTGCAGCCCCATCTGCACAGCACGTGTAGGAAGAGGGATGATATTTAATTCTTAGTTATATCACTGCCCGTAAATACAGCAGCCATTCCCATTTTCATACCCAAAACACTTCTTAATGCTTTCACACTGGAGGGCAAAGTGTTTCTTCTCCTTTTCCCTTCTCTATCCCCATTTTCTCAGCATTCACAGGTGGTCACTTGGAGGAGGAGGAATAGAGGAGTGGCTTTTTCTATGGCAGACGCTGACATTTGCTTCCACCCTCTCTGTCCAGTCTATGAATAAATGGCATCTTTGTTTTCCTTTTCTTGAGAAGATCAATGTATCATCCTTGTGTTCTGCCTTAGGTAGATTTGTGTAGGAGGCACCAGGCAGCCTTTGACATCCCCAGGAAATCTGCCCAGGCAGGAGGGATTTGAGGTGTCACTGGTGTGGAATAAACTGCATGGAGCCAAGGCAGGCCCCGGAGTTCCTCTTTGGTACCTGGGAAAAATTTCTTTACAAGTCTTTTGTGTCACTGCAGAAGGAATTGAGGATGCATTCGTTATTTTTGTATTGGTAAAATTTCATCGTAATTTTTCCTACATGAATCACCTTCAAAAACACGTGCTGGAACAGCGACTTGTGGTTTCTGTCTTGCTGATCAAACACTGTAAAAGTAGAAGGTGTCTTAGAAATTTATCACACAACAAAATCTTAGTAGAGTGGGAATGACTGTGCTGATGGCTGCACATACATTGATGGATTGTCTGTCCCCAAATGCTTAAATCTTGTTAAAATAATAATATGAATAGATTGCTCAGCATAACAATACTGTTACAATGCTGATACAACACTTTACAGAAAGCCAGGTTTACAGATAAACATTTGGCATTAAAGAGTTTTTAACCTAAAAGGATGGGACCCACGAGGGGGACATTTTAAGTTTCATCCTACTTTGTAATTGCAAAGAGCCTCATTGGCAATGAGATATATATTGAATTAGCTAAACAGTTAATTGATGAAGTTCAGGGTTTAAAATGAATGCCTGTAAAGGGATACAATTTATCTGCAGTGTCCAGTAACACCAGTGAAGTCAGTGAAATTACAGCAGGATTGAATTTGAGTCCTTCTGTCTTTGCTTATCAGCGATACAACTTGCCCAGACATTTTACGGGGAAACTTTTGCCTGAGGCTGTTTACACTGGCTATGCTTAAGATTTGGAAGGGGAGGGGAAAAAAAAATGCAGCTGTAGGAAGAAATCACAAAAATACTTTGTGTAACATTCTGCCTCCTTTTTCTCTCTCCTGTAATAACAGGGCAGCACTCTGAGGAAGCGGAAGATGTACGAAGAATTCCTGAGCAAGGTCTCCATTTTGGGTCAGTTGCCCTTTGGAACTTGGCTACTGGTTCCTCTGTTAATTGCGTTGGCAGGATGAATTTTGATCTTTGATGGCATGATGAAAGCAGTGGTGCTCAGAGAGAAGGTCTCACATTGTGTCGTTTCTGAAGAAATGAAAGTGTAAAGGGCCCTTTTTGTTTTTCATTTCTTTCCTGTGCACTGCCCATGTGTTTGGAGCACGTGTTAAAGGTGGAGCAGGCACACACTGGTACTTCCAGTAGCTGCTGCTGAGTAAAGATCACGTGGCTAGAGCAGAAAGCAGTGCAGAGATATGTATTTGTCATAAAGTCCAGTTGCATCCTCCCAGGGAACAGGTGAGAAGCTTTCTCCTGCAAGAACACACTGTGTGCACCAAGCAAACCAACCTTACAAATCAAACCAGACTGATCTTTTTTCTTCTGTGCATTTTACAGCCCCTGTCTCACATTCTTAAAACATCTGTTTAGCTTCTTGTCCTTGGATTTTGTTTCCCTTTGATTAATGTGATAGCCACGAAATTTGGACATGTTCTTGATGGCCTTCAGTAGGAAAAACAACAAACCCATAATGCCTGACCAATCAATCACCATTAGGAGAACAAAAGCCTCTAATAAGGAGGACAGTGTTAGACAGTACAATGAGCTGTTGATTCTGTAGGAGAAACATCATGTTTTTGCTGGGGCTGTTTGGAAAAAACAGTTCAGGATTTATTTGCTATATAATTATTTATATTTCTACTCATTTTTTTTTTGTTTGTTTATGATATTCACCTATCATTGAATCTGAGGCACCTGAAATATGAGTTGTCTCAGTGAGCATATACTTGAACTTCTGAGAGGTGCTGTCCATGGGATTTTCAATTATATTTGCATGCTTAAAGTGAGGCCAAGTATGTTGCTCATTTATTAATGAAGTTCCATCATTTAAAACCCTTCTTTTATGCTTAATTTAAATCTTCCTAAATTAAGAGCACAAATTATACCAAATTACAATGAGTATTTAAAGAAAAAAAAACGAATCTGTGCACCTGCACTAATGAGAAGCAATTACAACAATGAGACATCTCAAAACAATTTCAGAGTAGAAAGGTTATTCAGAGATGTGCTTCCTTAAACATGCGGTTTGCAATGTAATTGGAGCCTAATTTGTAGTGTGGCTTTTGAATCTCGGTAAAAAAAAAAAAAAAAAAGAGGAAGGGCTTTAAGATTTGAACCTTTTTTAAGTACAGAAAAGCAGTGAACAAAATAACACATCATTGCAGGAACATGGAAATTTAGGTGAAATGTGTAAGGATCTCTTTGACATGCCTAAAAAGTAGATGACACCTGCGAAGCAGAAAGATATTTTAGAAATCTCAAAATGGCACTGAAAAGTCAACTTCACTTCATCCCTTAATGTGGTCAGAACTCAATGATTTCCTGGTGGAAAAACCTCTACCTGCTTCTTATATTTCTTTTTTCCAAGAAATATAGTCTAGTGTCTGTAATTAGCCATATAATTGCAAGAGTCACATTTTTTTTTAATCTAAGGAATTTTTTAGGTTTTTAGTAGTTGCTTATAGTGTATCAAACAAGATATGAAAGAAATGATTGTTTAAAATTTTTCTTCTGGAGTTTAATTAAATGTAAATTCGTGAGTTGATATGTACAATTTCGGCATTGCAAAAAAATTGCATGGGGTCTAATTTATCTGATACTTCAATTCTTCTATTCTACAACTAAAACTTGTAGAATATTCTATATAATGCTCTGTTTGCAAGAATTATTAACCAATGTATTTGTAGTGGTACAGTTCCCTTAGACAAAAGAGAGACACTTCGTGACTAGAGCTAGAATTAGCTTTGAATTTTTCATAAAGCCAACTGAAGAAGAAGTTTCAAGAGACTCTTTCTTTTCATTGTTAATTACCGAGTTCCTTAAAAAAAAGAAAAGAAAAAATCTTCTCTAGTCTTTATGAAAGAGTTTTATGCTTATTTTTAATCAAACAGAGCAGTTTTTGAATGTTGTATTGACAGTATGGGCTTGGTCTTTGACGTTAGTTCTGCAGCAAAGGTCACAAACACACTAGGAAAGTGCTTTAGGTGGGGAAAATGTTAGAAACAATTGATTTCCCAAACAGTGACAAGAAAGTGGCACAAAAACATGAAGCAATGTCAGTCAACTCAAAACTAACCTTTGCTGCTTTGAGCACTTTGGTCTGGTTTTGTTACCAGACTCTGTGTCCTTCTGAGCTCAGCCAAAAGGCAGGTTAACTTTAAGGAACTTCTTTTCACACTCACGCAATCCTTCTAAGCAATATTTTGAAAAAAAAGGGGAAACCAGAGTCTGATGGAATGGCACACATCTAATCCTGGTGTCAGAAACTGTATCTTGACTTACATTAGTTCAATAATTCATAGTAAGTAGAGCATTCAGCAGAGCTCTGGGACATGAATTTCAGCCCAGCTTTTTGAGGCAATGAAGGTTAAAACATCGTATTATCTGTTGCTTTTAATAACTTTTAAACCTGCAATTTTTCAGTCAAATCCGATCAAAGTACAAAAGTTCAAGTACAATTCACTGTCTTGAATTCTCATGCAAATGGGTGTTGAAAGAGGCACTGGTGGCACCTCCTCTCTGAGGGCAGGACAGGTGGAATCCATCCCTTAGCAAAGGCAGGGGAGGGCACTGGGACACTGAGCAGCCCTGGATGAGCAGGCTGTCCCTTGCCACGGTGGGGATTTGGGGCAGGTGCAGGTGGGTGCTGAGGACCTCATCACAAGCTGCATTTGCTCTATTATTATTATTTATTATCTATTATTTATTATCCTAAACCACACCCATCATTTTTAATTATGGAAATTTTTTGGAAGTTTTATAACTTTTCTCCCTTAAGTAGGGGAATGAAAAGGAAAACACTTTGCAGGCCATCCTGCTGGCAAATGAAGAAGAGGTGCCATTTCAAGCTCCGTAGACCTGGATGCCTCTGGTCTCCTGCTGCTTGTGCCACCAGGGTCTGGCCATTGGCTCTGGTGGTCTCACCCATCCTTGAGATGGATCACCCACCCCGCAGCCCACCAGGAACTGGGGGCAGCACTGATGGAAACACTGTAGGGCTTGTCCTGACACCTGGTGTGGGATGTGGTGAGGGAATCTCGGGTGCTCCCATACCCCCAGGCAGCTCCTCAGCTGCTCCAGGCCGTGGCAGCGCCAGGGCAGCAGGGATCAGATCGCAGGCAGGGAACCGGAGCCAACTCTTCCTGTCCAACTTTTCAGATTGCTATCTGGGTGATTACTGATGGCTAAGACGCAATGAATAAATACATTCATGTTTCCCAACTGGAGGTTCGTGCAAAGTACCAGGATGAAAGAAATGTTTCTTTTATAACAGAACCAGGCACGGCAGAGCTGTCAGTTTAGATATGAATCTTCAGCCGAAGCTGGAGTGTTTCTATAATATAGCTTTATAATCTTCAATATTTTAGAGTCCCTGGACAAATGGGAGCGGCTGACAGTGGCTGATGCACTGGAACCTGTCCAGTTTGAAGATGGAGAAAAAATTGTTGTGCAGGGAGAGCCCGGTGATGACTTCTTCATTATTACAGAGGTAAGATTGGCAACTTGATAAGCTCTGTCATTTCCTGGTAAAGATCAAGGCTGTGTATTAAAGACATTTGGGTTCAGTTCAATCTCTTACTTCAGCATAAATCTAGCTCCGCTTAAACCAGGAGGCCTACTCAAAATTCAAATTAATTCAGAGACCAGTTCCATGGAATTGTCTTAAGTGGGACAATCTTCTTTCCAGCAAACTGAAAATGCAGAGTAATTTTGAGGTGTGTCTGGTGTCTTTACTGTCTGAAGGTTTGTTTTCTACAGGAGATTTTTCTAGTTCCAAGTTTCTGATACTTCAGCAGGGCTGGTCAGCCACAGAGTGCATTGATTGTTGTTCCCAAAGGGACTTGGAGGGGATATCACAAATGTACAGCTGTAAATTGGAGCAGGAGACCTGATCAGAAAACAGATAATTTGTTCTTTGTTTTGCCTTAAACTCAGTCCAAATGGCTGAACCATCTTCTTGTTTACCCTGACACAGGCAGACAGATCTGTCAGGCAGCTGAAAATGCTGACATCTTTTTGGGAGATTATCTGACACTTCAGTTCCATCATCTCGCTTCTGCAAACAGATGCTGATGGAGTTTCCCCCTCTCTCTGACATAAATATTTGGATCCTTGGTATCTCATACAAGTACCAAGGCACTGTGATATAAAAAAGCTATAAAGAGGTATTAGAGACACTGAGACTGAATAACAGGAGAGTATTAGGATATGATTGTATATGGATTGTGAGTGTTCCCATGCAAATATGTAGACCAGAAATAGCCAATATATGGCTGTGGTGACAGTTCCAGTGCACATGCCAGGCCAGGCGTTACATGACCAGCAATGAGTTCCAGCGGTGGCACAGGAACTGGGAGGGAACTGGAACCCCTCAGTGTGGGAGAAGGTGGGTCAGAGGGGTACAAGAAGATGGTCATGGTGTGGCCTTGGCACCCAGTTGTATGTACACAGAATGCATCCCAGGCTTTGCTTTGCTGGCTCTTTATCTGTGGATTTTTTGACAGACGCCTCTATGCAAAGCAGCCAGATTTTGGTTCATAATCTATATCTGACACTTAAAAATCCATCCTTCTTTCCTCTTGAGTGTTGAAAACATGTGTTTTATTTATGAACATAGTTTTTCTTCAATACTCACTAAATTGTCAGTGCAAGTAACTGCACCTGTCTATCATACAGGGGGACAATTCAGGAATTTTAAATATGTGACAAGCAGTGTCCCTTCAAAACAATAGTGTCAGAATAAAAGGGACTAGATATTAGACAGGGAATAAAAGAGACTGGATATTAGATAGGGAATCTTTTTTATTAAGAAGATGTTCAGTATATGAGAAAAAATTTAGGAAATAGAAGTTTTTTCAGAAGTATGGAATTTTTATTGCTCCTAAGGTTACTGAGTGTGCTGTTATTCCTTGAAGCAGCAGGAGACAAGGAAAATCTAATTTTCTTAGCCATTGAATCCCATGTGGAAAATTGGCAGCTTGCTTAAGAGTTACCAAGGACCTTTATTTTCCCCCTCTTGCTGAAAAAGCTGTTAAGACTGGAATGGGTAGAACAGCATTAACACTGCACTCTGTAGAAAGTATCTGCTCACCTCACCCTTCCACTGCAAATCTGACAGTTTCTCTCTTTGGAAATTGCCTATATTTTTTTACTTTAAAGAATGAACATCCAGTTTCAACTATTTCTTGTGCTGCAGCAGTATTTCTGCCTGCTCACACAAAGTTTAAGCTTCATATTTTAAATGTGATTTTTACAAGAGTTTACATCTTTGATTTTAAGCTTTTCTGTAGGAAAAATTGCTGTAAGTCACCAGGAACACATTATTCTACAACCTGGTTGGAAGTAGTTTTGGCTGGTTTGTTGTCACAATATGTTGAAAAGCCATTAGCTTCTTTCATATGCTTTTTGATGTTTATGGTCTTCTAATCCAAACCACTAGAATTGCAGCCAAGTTGTTTGGCTGCTGTATATGCAGAAAACCATTTCATATATCACTAAAATGCAGCCTCCTTTGGAGCACAGCATGTCCAGTACTACAAAGCTAACTTGGCCACATGATTTTTGGAGAAAGTACTCATTTACCTTTTTATTTACTCATTTTACATTCGATGCAGCCCAGAAAGCCAGTTGTGTCCTGGGCTGCTTCAAAAGCAGCGTGGCAGCAAGTCAAGGGAGGTGATGCTGCTCCTCTGCTCTGCTCTCTGTGTCCAGCTCTGGGGTCCCCTCCCCAGGGGAGGCCATTGAGATGATCAGAGGGATGGAGCCCCTCTCCTGTGAGGAAAGGCAGAGAAAATTGTGATTGCTCAGCCTGGAGAGGAGAAGGCTCCAGGGTAACCTAACTGTGGCCTTCCAACACCTGAAAGGAGCCTGCAGGAAAGATGGAGACTATTTGCAAGAGCCTGGAGTGACAGGACAGAGGAATGGCTTCAAAAGAAAGAGGGTAGGTTTAGATTAGAGATCAGGAAGAGATTCTTCCCTGTGAGGGTGGTGGGGCCCTGGCACAGGTTGCCCAGAGAAGCTGTGGCTGCCCCATCCCTGGAGGTGTTCAAGGCCAGGCTGGATGGGGTTTGCAGCAAACTGAACTAGTGGAAGGTGTCCCTGCCCATGGCAGAAGGTGGAACGAGAAGATCTTTAAGGTCACTTCCAGCCCAAACCATTCTATGGTTTATTGTAAACCATGATCATTCATATCATGCCTTAGGCAAATCAGTTCTCTCTTTATAAAGCTTTGGTGCATCCCAGCTAGTGGTTCCAAGTGTAATCTTGTGACTCCTAGCATAAAAGCTTCTCTATGGCACCCAGGACTCACACATGGATTTAACATTGTTGAATTTCATAAATTAGTCATTAATTTCTGGTCAGCCTGCCCTGCTGCCTTGCTCTGAGCCGTCCCTTTGGGACACTTCTTGCCCAAGGACACAGCCTGCCTGGATTGGCACCTTCAGGATTTGCAGACTGAAGAGAAACCATTGAAATCTTTTGAAAGGGAGACTGATAGCCCCAGTGATGATCAGAACAGCAATTCCTGCTTTAAACTAGGACTATCATCCTAGTTAGTATGGATAAGTCTAATTAGTCTCCCCCTTCTATCAAGCAAACACATTCACCTTTTCCCTGTATTTCTTACTATAACCTTTTCGTCATGGCATTCTGTCCACCTTCCTACCTCCAGTGTTGAACAGTTTATTTGGGGTTCAGGTTATTTGAGGTGCAGGCTGTGTGCATGGAAAGTACTCCTTGGAAAGTGAGGCTGCAGCAGGAGCTCAGCCAAATTATTAGAATAATAGAAAATGTGCACAGGGAAGAATCACAGGAAACCAGAGCTTTTTAAGTTCACTGCTCACAAAGCTGTTTATGGTTCATTTTTTGCTAAAAAGTCTAATGAGGAAAGTGTATACTCTGAGATTCCAGGACAGCTATAGTTTTTTTGCTATCCTTAATCTTCACAGGCACCAGTAAGATGTTTGCTTGCAGTAATTTGGGTTCTTTTCTGTTTAAATATCAAGCAGCCTTCAACAAGCTTTAGTTTTAATATTTAAAGGCTGTGGGGTTTTTTTTCCTCAGAGATAGAATTATTGTAATGTTTATACTATATTCCTTAATGTGAAGATAGGATCAGAAGTGAATGTCTGCTTACAAAAGCAGAGTAATGACTTCTGTGAGATTGATTTACTGCACTTGAAACTGGTAAATAAAAAAAAGAAGCAGCCCTGCAGTTTCTGTATTTTCAGATATTTCCAGGTCTTACTTTCCCACTAGGGTTTTCACACAACAAACTCAGGCTTTCCCAGACCAGACAGATGTGGAATGTATCTGCTGGATTCCAAGGTCATGGAATTATCCCATATGAGATTCCTGGCGCAAAGGTGAAAAACTTTAAGCACCATGAAACAATTGTTGCCATAAAGAATTATATTTTGGCAGGCGTAAATCATAACAGATGTACGGTTTCTAACAAATAAATTTGCAGTTGTGTCGTGCACTGCCACACTGTGTACCCAGGAGTGGGGAGGATTTATTCACCTGACTTCAGATAACGCAAATATTTTTAGCCAGCATTTTAAAGTGGTGGATACAAAGGCATGTGAGCTTTGTGGAGTTAAAAGTCCCTTTAAATGAAATGCCAGTTGAACAGGGCCTGGTTTTATTTCCAGCTTGTGCTTTGCCACTGACTCCAGCTCAAACAGTAGTTCAAACCAGTGTAGTAGTGCTCTGAAACTGGAAAGAAAAGAGCATTTTGCTGTTGTCTAGGTTACTGAGAAAGGTAGCGACAATAGTATTAAAAATAGCAGTTATGATCTTGTACCACTCTCTCAAGTTCAGCTTCCAGCCTGGCTGGGTGGCACAGTACCTCCAAGTCTGCAAGGCAGCTGCCAAGAGTGCAGGGACCTGCAGCCTGCTGGGATTTCCAGCTGCCACCCCTCCCCTGTCAGATCACTGGCATCGCTTGTCACCGCGCACCAGCCCTGTCACGGGACTCACCCACGGTGCTCAGGGACTCTTTGAATCTCAGCTGCACACTCAGAGCTTGCTGAGCTGCTGCCATATGGCCCTAATAGTCATAAAGTTTGACATGGTTTAAGAAAAATATGTGCACGCACACAAACGTGCACAGGTGGAGGAGGAGAGAACAGCAAAAGGTTTCTGACAGGGCCACACTGAACCCGAAGAGCACATCTTGTGGCTGCCCTTTAAATGTGCAGCCTGTCATCTGTTTCCAGGACAGGTTGGTTTAAACGGTGCAGAAAGCATAGAAATAAATCTGCATGAGAAGTAAAACATTTCCAATTTCCAATAGCTGGTCGAGCTGCCCAGCAATTGCGTGCAGCAGCCTAAAAATAAAAGACCTAAAAATAGAAGATAATTCACAGGAGACAAATCAAGGAGAAATGGACCCATGGTATCAAGGAGTTTGGCACTGGATTTTTGTTTTTAGCTTTAAAAAACGGTATGTTCAATTGCAAATTTGTGGTAAGTTAGAGAGGATAGTCCTCTGCAACTCCTTTGTGAAAAGCACTTACACAAATCTGGGGACTTGTATTCTTCCTTATTGTCCTGCTGGTTAGAGAGGAGGCATGGTCAGGGCATCTGATTTTCAGTCTCGCCTGTTCAGTCTGTGGGCAGAACATTGCCCTCCCTATTTCCCCATCAGTGAGAACAATCCTAATGACACTTCTTAAAGGTGAGGAAAAGCTTAATGGGAAAAGGCATAAATATCTGCCACTACTGAAACCAGGCAATGGGAACAGCGAAATCGACAAATAAGAGAAAAAAAAAAACCCACTGATTGTGCAGAAGGCCTTTCAGAATTAATGCACAGAGCTGCCTTATTGAAAGAAATGAGTGAAATGAATTGGTAATGATTCTTTTTCCAGCACTATCTTTGGCTGATCACATTGGAAATAGCCCAGTGATCCTCAGTGGGGGCTGTTCTTCCGTGCTGCTGTTGACATTTCAAGTCAGGGCCACAAACTGGCTCCAGTCTGGGCAGGATCCACTGGGAGTTCTTGACGAGAGTGTACTTGAGATAGTGTTCTGTAGGTGAAATCAGTGTTTCCAGCCCCGCTGACACTCCTGGCACGCTCTGGAACGTCTCTGCACAGATGCAGTTCAAAGCCTGTAGGTGGAACAGTGTTTGTAAACTCTTCCTGCCATGGTAACTTGCCCCCTGCCTCAGAAGGGCACCTGGTCCTACACAGAATTGGGCTGTAGGAAAACTCAACTTGAGTCTTAAATTACACAACGGGCATCTGAAGATTTATGATTTAAAAGCTCCTTAAGAAGGAAAAGAAAAAAAAAAGAAAAAAGAAAAATAATAGCCCAATTGTTTCCTGCCCTAAATCGTTGCTCTTTGACATTCTAACCTAAGAGAGACCCCTTTGGCACCTACCCCTGCGACAGGCAGGAGAACTACAAAGTAAACTCCTTCTGTAGGGATAATGAAGTCACTGCCTTAGGCACACTCTGCTATCACACCTGATAATCTCTTTAAAACACAGTGCGATTAATTATTAATTAGGAAGATGAATGTTGTCTAGAAAAGGAGTTTCAAAGCCTACAAATCTGAACTGCTTAGTGTTACCAGGATTTTGTTGATACCAAAAATGTTTGTCAAAGGCAGTCTGCAGCGACTCCTAATGTACCCAATAAACAAAATATCCTGAATAAACAGAGCCAGCAGGCACCAAGGCTCTGTACTCTGCTTATTTTTAACTGCACAGACATTGTTTCCCACAGAGCTCTTACAGGAAGGGGACGTTCGATTTTCTTGATATCACCCAGTTGTGCTGGAGCAGCAGGATTTCCATTGGCCCTGCTACAGAACTCCTCTGTGTTCAGGTTCCATTTTTAATGGCCAGCTGACGTCAAAGATGGGAATTTGGGTGTGTGATTGGGTCCCATCCTGGGTAGGGATGGAGGTGAAGCATTTTGCTGAGTCAAAGAGACGAAAATGTCAGCTAAGTCCAGCTCTTGTTAAACACAACTTCCATGGGCAGTGGGTCAGGCTGCATATCCATGGGATAATGTTTCATAGGAAGCAAATGGCTGCTCCCTTTCTTCCCACCAGCTGTGGAGGACCTGCCAGTCATGAATGCAGCTTTTGGCCTTTCCTTCCATCTCTTTCTCCAGCCCCACCAGTAACCACTGCAGTGCAGTCATCTCTGGTGAATTCTGCAAAACCTGAAACCTCAGAAGTGATGTATGAGGGAGCATTTTCCTAACAATTTTGTGAAATTTCAGATTAACCACTATTTCTAGACTGTTTTAGAGTTTGCAGATTTCATTCCTCATTTGTGACAGAAACCAGGACAACTGTATGTAAATTCTGTGAGTTACTATGAACCCAGAGAGTGGAGAATAATATACAGTAGTTTGAAAATGTTCAGTTAAAAAAAATACTGTCAAGGCCAGTCATGAATCAATCCTGAGTCCGCAACCAGAATTATGTCCTCTTGCTTCATCCTTCTGCAAGACCATTAATGTCAGATGGCTTTTATATTAAGAAAATGAGTCTTTTTGAAAAAGAGGTCTGATGGAAAGGAAAACAGTGTAAAAGCAAGCTGCACAGCCAATAGTTTGTGATGGAAAAGAGTTTACACCTGGATTTGGCCCCTCCATATAGTATGAGATAAATAATTTTATAATTAAATAATTGTAAGAGTTTTAATAACCGTGGCCTATAATACATGTAACTTTTTAACCAGCTCATTCCTCCTTACCTGCATGAATATCTCATGAAGGTCACAAGGTTTCTATCCTCTCCACACCTTCTGATGAGGTGTGTGAAGCAACCTCCCTGTTGCATGGTGTGATCTGAAGCATAGGGCATAAGAATTGGGATAGTTCTTCATTCCTGAAAAAACAATTGATGGGAATTAGATGCCTTGAAGGTCTGGACCTTCACAATTTTGCTTATGAAAGGTCTAAGGCAGAGAAACAATGGGAACCTGTGGCCAGCACCCCATCATTAATGGAACCATCCTTATTCCTTTAGGTTAAATGTTACCACCCAAAAATGATGGGTGTTATTTTATACTCAAGGTTATGTGGAAGTCACTTGCTCTTTGTATTCGCAGAAATGTGTTGATTTCTTCCCTTGTTTTTGTAGAAAGGTCTCTTTCGTAAGTCAAAGGTTGGCAAATAATAAAAATTCAATATCATTTACTGGCTAAAGGAATATTTGCAGTGTCTTTGGCTACACAGTTCAAAGGATTCATCTTCTTTTGGAAAGCAGCCCTAGAACTGCTGATCCCTAGCTCTAACATAAAAGCTGTCCCAGGAATGATGCTATCAGCAGTCCCTGAGGGCTGAAATGGCAGCTGAGGAGTGATGTGCTGGTGGTCTTCCAGGACACTGGGAATGAGGACATTGCTTATGTCAGCACCATGATGTACACACAGGACCTGCTGTGTTACTCTTTCTTTGGGATATTGATAAACCTAGGTCTTGAAGCACAATTCCCAGGAGGATGCAGTGCAGCCACACTGTTCCCAAAGGTTTAAAAGTAGTTCTCCAAGCTTCTTTTTGCACATGCTATACCCAGCATAAAAAAAAAGTATGAATGTTTCCCCAGTTCACTTTTGACATGACAACTTGTGTAGGAGTCTCCAGTCTCATTCAGCTGTAATTTAAAACATCTGATCTGTAAACCCATAAAATTGAAGTTTATGCTGGAATGACAGACACACCCTGGCCCTGTACCACTATGGGATATGTGGAAATCAGGGAAATCAGAGAAATCATTTGGTGTGCAGAGAAGTAAACCCCAAAGTTAGTAATTGGCAGTTTCATTCTTAATATATGCATGTCCTATTTGAATTTGCATAAAAATCAGAGTGCAAGATTTTCTCTGTGCTTAAAGCAGCCTGTGACTTCTTCCTGAGCTAATACCAACTTTAGGGTATGGCTGGTGCTCTTTAGTCCTGTCCAGTTGTGTCTTCCTACCAGGGCAGTCTGCAAAAGCATTGGTGGTTCACAGTGAGTGAAAAGCCTCTCCGTGGGAGTGAGGAGAGCAGCACAGGCTGTTTACCCCTCCAGGTTTTCAGGATCCCCATAAGCTCCTTTGGCACTGGAGCCTGAGCTCACAAGCCCTGATTCAAAGCACTTAGTCAAGGTGAACAAGAATTTTATGGCCCCAGGCATGTTAAATCTGAACTGATATTAAAGGCATCTGCTATGTCAGGAACTGGGAGCTCTGTCTTGAGGAGAGCTTCTCTGTCTTCAAGCAAAAACACTGCAGTAAACAAGACCTGAAATACCTGAAATACGGTGGTGTTCAACCTAGAGGAAGAGAAATTGAGAACTTCCCAATCCCTGCTGGAGTTCATCCCTTTCTCTGGATCATGTTAAAGCTGTCCCTTAGTAGAATAGCTTTTGTCCCTCCTCTGCAAAGATATCGAGTTTGCTGCAAGAATATGGCCCTTAGGGCTCCTTCACTAGCTGTGCAGTGTGGATTTTCTGGAGCATGCGAGACCCTTCTCAGTGTGCTCCAGAATGAGGCAATTTTGAGTTTGTGAGATTTTTTTCTTCTAGATTTCAGAATTTGGTCTTTTGAACACACAGGATTCACCAACTGAATGGTCTCAAAGAAAGCTTTCCATGGGGGATTTTCCTGATCTCTGTGATCAGCTCCCTTCTCTCCTTCCTCCAGTTTACTCCAAATTTTACTTCTTGCTCAGAAGCTGCTGCCCTTGCTGGCCACAGCTGCTCTCCCAGCCCTGGTCACAGTATTAGTTATGAGACTTTAATAACAATGTCTGCCTCAGCCTTTTGCTTGGTCTGGTTACTTCAGCATCTACAGAATGTTTTCACAAAGAAGCAGATGGTGGTAGGAGTAATTGGGCCATAAAACAGCATTAACAACTAAAAACGATTTTCACCAGAAAGGATTCTGCGGGCAGGGTGAGGGAGGTTCAGTACTGTTTTTGTGTTTTCTCTCCCATACATTCACCCCTGCCCTGGCTGTAGGTGGTAGCTCTCTGCTTCCAGGAGATGAGCCCTGTCAGGTCAGTCACAAATATGAACAGTTGATGAATAACCCATTATAAAATCACTTTTATGTTGACTCAGTGGACGTTTCCTGGCTTCAGAGAGAGTCAAGATAATGGCTAGCTTTGTAGAAAGAAAGAATCTCTAAAATGCAACATTTTTTTCCCTTTGTGACTTTTATTGCTTTGTACACTGACATGTCTGAGGGAGGAAAACAGGGCCTTGTTGCCAATAATCCACAGCACTTGGCACAGACGGTCATTAAAATCTGGCACTGAGATGAATATTAATTCAGTTGTTTTCCCACAGAAGTTACTGATTAGTCAAGGCTAAGTATCCCTGAGATGATTCAGTAAAACCAACATCTGAGCCCACCTTTACTGAGTAGCTCTGCTTCTTGTCACCCCTGCAACAGGTGACTGAATGTGTAATGGAAGGGGTGACCAAAATCCCAGAATGGAGTAAAGATAAAAATGCAGAGGAACCCCAAAGGCTGTGGTGCAATGGCTCCCCAGCTTTCTGGGCATAGAGCCAGGACAACTGGCCAAGGAGGATCACACCCCAGGCTAGGGGTGCCTCCCATGGCTCAGAGCTGGTATCCTTATTTCTCTGTCACCATCCCCTCGCTCCCCGGCTTCCCAGTCCCAACTAGCAACTGGTGGTTTGAAGAAGTGTGGCACTACCATGGCATTGGGGCTGTGGTGTCCCTCTGTCTGATGATGGGTGATGATGATGATGATGATGAAGTCATGAGTCCCCCAACATGTGGATATACCTCTCTTGGGCACCTGTGTGATTTAGCTTGATGGTTGCTCTGCTGCTGTGGCCAAAGGGCAACAATTTGAAGTCAATATATACTATAAAACTTAAAGTTTTGCTCCTGTAAGGTCTTTCGACAGGAAAGGCTTAACAAAACAAGAAATCCTTTTTTTTTTCTTCTTGTGCAAAACCCACTTTATTTCACCTGAGTGTTGCAGGGGTCTCCAAGCACAAAACAAATTGCAGTTGGCACAATTTCTTTTGGCTTTTCACTGTATTTACTGGTCTGTCTCTGTCTGAATCTTGACTTCATCCATTTAATAACAGCATTTCTTTTACTTCAAGAGGAATACATAGGTACGACACAGGTTTAATGCAGGCTGTATCAAAGAAACACTGAAAGGAAAGATTGTCTGAGGTACTGCAACAGGAGGATGAACAAAATGACTGAAAAGGTCTTCCCATTCAGACATCTATGATTTTAAATACTGAACGATCAAGACAAAGGCATTTCCTGGTGATTAATGATGGGCTGGGTGTAGTCATGTCTGGGCCTTAACCCTGGCCTCCTGTATATCCCTAGGAAATGCCCTGTGGCTTAGTTCTTTTTGCTGTTTTAAGCTGCACTTGGCTCATGATTGATTGTCGTCTTTAAAAGTACCTTAATGTTTGTGGCTATTTTGGTGACTGCTCTAGACAGCTTTGTTCCTCTCTCCCGGGTCTGGGTGTTATTCCTAAGCCCATAGTCCTAAACTAATATAAACATGCCTGAATAGCAAAGAGCTGGGAGTTTAGGCATACGTAGGGCAGTTTGATGCAGATGTGATATAAAACACACAGCAGCCTGCAGGTTGTTTGATATCAGTTGTGGCTGCAGAGATGATGTCCAGGATCTCTGCCAGCTGGGCAGTGACAGGTGCTTTCCATCTCTGCTGAAATTTGATGTGCTGTTCAGAATGATGGCCAATAAGATGGATGTTATATTGACAATATAGTGCTGATCACTGACAGTGTAAAGGTGATTTTGACAACACTGTTCCCACTGTTCCTCGCTGGGTGGGTATAAGGGTGCAGAGCTTGTTACTCTAACATTGCCTTTAGAATTCCTTTGACCTTGCATTATTAATCCTAACCCCATTCCCAACATGCTGGATTCTTAAAAATCCCATGAAATCAGTGCAACTCCAAATGTACTGAGTCACAACCAAATTGAAAAAGCTGGATGTGTAAGATGTTGCATGTTTGTTCCCAAAAGCTCTCAGCAGCTCATTACCTTGGGCATTGCCTTGTGCTGTATTTATAGTGAATTCTAATGGATGCAGAAAAGAGCTGACTTGCTTGAGATAAGCAAAGCAAACAGGCACCACTTTTCCAGTCAGTGCAAACCTGGGGCTGCTCTGGCAGCCTGTTCCCACCATCACAACTGGCTCATCGGGAGGGATAGCCAAGAAGGGAGAGTTTTCCAAACTGGATCAAATTTGCTTGAGGTTTCACATCAGACAACTGAACTGATTTGTATGACCCTTTTTTGAAGTGGAGGGTGAAACACTGGCTGACAAGTCTCCCAGATTCACCAGGCAATCAGTATTTCATAGAATCATAGAATGGTTTGGCTTGGAAGCGACCTTAAATATCAACTGGTTCCAACTCCCAGGAATTTCCAGGAAATCTGTAACATTTTGAGCTTTTGGCTCTCCTTAAATTAAGTTAATGATTTGGAGATTCTCTAGGAAGCAGATATGATTAAATAAGATGCAACTTAACATGGTTGTAGCTGTTATAGTGTAAGAACATGGCCCAGGCAGTGCTTGTAGACAGGTGAATGGTGGATTTTATTAGTTACACCTGAGGACCTAGGCAACCAGAAGACAGACATGTGCCCGAGAGCTCTCCTCCCTTTTTCTAGCTCTTCTTGTTGATCTAATAAAATATATTGCTTCCATAAAACTCATCTTGCCTGCAATTAAATGAAATCCTCACAGAATCATACTGTGTGACAGATCTTTTAATTCATTTCAGACCTGCTGCAGCTCCTGCTTCGCCATGGGAGCAGCAGTATTTTGTGCCACTGCAGAGCCCTTCCTTCTCCTTTTGTAGTAACTGTGCAAAGATTTAATAGCAACACATTAATGAGGGCTTATGTGGCTGTGGAGTGAGGGGAAATTTATCTTTTGAACGTGTGAATTACGGAGCGTGTGGGTTAACAAAGTGAGAAACAGCAAAGGTATGTTCAGAGCTGCCATTGATGGAGGTAATGGCAATCGCAGATGATCAGCCTGACCTTTCCATCTCTAATTCCATACTCTGCACTGCCCTCTGTGCTGGGTGGTGAAGAGGAAAATAAAATAGGCTAGAAAAATTTTCTAAGCTCAAAACTAGGATAAAAATGTCGCATTTTGGGGCCATGGGGAAAAAATGTTGCCAGTGCTTTTTTAGAAAGAGCAGTAAGTAAAAGATGTATGAAATAAAACTGGAAATATAAAGTAGTAACTTTCTGATTATGAAAATTGAAGTTATTTTCTTATAATTTTAATAATGTCTTCTTTTTAATAATTATCCTTTATCCCAGATGGAGCCTCACTACGTTTTTTATTGATGGCTATATCTTTAAAATGAGTGGTTAGACCAACAAAACCAAACAATCAGTATGACTGACTTTTAAACCAAAAAGTTTCTAAAACAGGGCTTTGCATCCCACCCCCTGCCCCTGGTGAAGCCCATTCTGCACTGCCTGTTCCACCCAGGGGTAACACGGGCTGCCACATTTTGCCTTGTGCTGCCTGGGAGTGATCCCATCTGATCCACTGAGCTGGAATAGAGGAAAAAAATACAGGATTTCAGTTTTTAGCACCATGAATCATACTTGCCTTTTGCAGCCAGGCTCTTTAGGCCAACTGCTGGCTATAGGATTCATACTTAAATATAAAAACAGGGCTCCTGAAGCAATAAGTGCTTGTAAGTACCTGCGGGATAAGGCCTGGGAATCCCAGTGTTGATGCAGATAGGCCACACTCTAAAATGTCTCCCTCATCTATCTGTAGGGTCTGAGAGTTTAAAAGTGAAACATCTATCAAAATCTCATTACTTGGGAGAGGATGGGAGCTCATGGATTATAAACCTTAATTTATTTTTTACATCTTAAATCATGGTGCCATAGCTAAGGCATAAATTTTTGCAAAACAAACTGCTGAAGCATTTTGAAGGAGTCGAATAAACACTCCCAGCACTGCTCCCTAGCAGTGCCAGAGGGAGCAGGCAGGTGTGTGGGGTGAGGATGGCAGAGAGGTGCTGATGGCACAGTGCTTTGGGAACTCCTACACTTGTTGTTTTTGCAATAGGATGCTCGTATTTACTCGGAGGAGAGGAGAGAAGGTTAATGCTATCGGTTTCTGGGAATACAGGCACTCCCCAGTGACTGAAAGAGAATATTCCTGGATCCCCCAAAGACCATAATTTCACTCCCAAGTGTCTGCTAGCAGAAAGACATGCCTGTCTGCCTTCAGTTTAATATCATCACAAAAGGCTGATTTATTAAATGGTGTCAACCTTCTCAACAGCCCTCGAACTCGTGCTCTGTAGGGTTTGCTTGGTGGTGTAGGAGGCTGAAATGGGTATCAGTGTACTAGGCAGTATTTTAAGTTGAGCAGCACTAAGCAGCCTGATCCTGCAAATCTAGGATCATGCAGCTTGTTTCAGAGATTCATCTTGCCAAGTTTTGTGTGTCATTTCAGGAGAAGTCTTTCCCATAGAGAGAAAATGCATTTGGGAGTGAGAGTGCTGAGCCCCTGAACCCTTGTTAGATAATGTCCTTACCTCCTGGGACAGGGTCCAGAGGATTTTTTCAGTCCTATCATTTGTGGGAGGTGGGCAACCCTAAAGCATAAGAAGGATGCTTCTATCAGAAGGATGTGACAAGTAAAATAAAAATAAAAACTACCACAAAACTTGGGATGAGGGCAAGGGTAGGGGTCAAAACTGAATTCATGTCAACTTTATCAGATATATGGGTAATGAAGGACTGCTTCTGTAGTATTTTGTTCTGTAATATTTTATTTCTGTATTATTTTTTCCCCATTTACACTGTTTGCCTACAATTGGGCTCCTGCTCTACTACAGTCAGAACAGTGCTGATTCCAGAGATAAGACACACAAAGTGAAAGCGATACAGTCAGGCAATTATAAAAACATCTTCTTTGTTTCCCGGGGTAGACAGCCTTCCCGTGAAGGTCACTCTGACGGTGTTCCAGGATGTACTTGTGGAGCTGGTGGCTGGTGCAATGAGGGGCCAAGCAGTGTAATCAGAGCTGACATCTGGGTGCTTGCTGTCAGGGCTTCAGGAAGTTTGTTTTGCTCTGAGATAGACCTGCTCTCACTGGGCAACGGGAAAAGCCTATGTGACTGTTAAAACAAGGGTGGAAAAAATATGGATCTGGAATATGCATTGCTTTATCCTGCCAAGCCAAGTGTTTATTGTGGAGGCCAGACACATCTGTCCTTCTCCAGCAGATATGGTGTTTCTTGGATTAAAAAGGCTGACTGTAGCAGAAGAAATTGCTTCAGAAGGCTGACTTATTGGAGTCCTATATCACATGGACCCTGTCAGAAAAATATTAGCCACAATAAAAGCTGACACTTGGGGAGATGAAAGCAATATTGCTTGATATTGTGATTACCTTTATAGCAACATGCTGAAGGTGAGCAGTGGGGAACTGAGTCCTTTCTTCATTTGACCTGGGTGGTCACTATGATTACTTCAGGGACTTTTTTGCTTGTTTTATGTAATAAAACATCTGTAATAAAAGAATTTTTAAACAATTAATTTTGGGTAAGGAATTGGAGACATAGATTGAAGGCAGCTATTTGGGCCAAGGGGTTCAGTTTTTGCTAGGATCCAGATGGAGATGAGAGGAGGGCAGGGGCTGGAAGTGACTGGGAAGCTGAATCCATCTATACTGTACAGGCAATGAGAACAGCATCAATTTACTGAGCTGCACCTGATCCAAAGTTTGGCAAGAGAGGGATCGATGCAGGCATTATTCCCTGTGTGGGGTATTTCTGAGAATGCTGCTTGTGAATGTGGGTCTGTTCTGAAAGCTGCAGCAAGTGTGAATAACAACGCTCATCACACTATCTCTGCATTTTCATGCACTTGCAGATTTACTGGAAGATCTTGGAAAACTGTAGTGTTGGTGGAACAATTTAATTATATCAAGGAAAAGGATATTTTTCTGGAAAATTGACAGAAGAAATAAAATTTATCTACTGGAGGTGCACAAGTTTCTTTTGATGGAAGGAGGCTGCAGGATATTTGCAGCCAGTGAATGTTCACTGAATACTCCGCACTGGAGGGAGGTTTATTTTTTTCAGTTAAAATATGTTAACATTTGGCCTTTCCCTATGCTTTTGGTTTGGACTCAGACTATATTCTCATATGCTACTGTAATTTTTTTCCAGAAAAGCAGATACCTTCTCTGTTCCTCTACAAAAGCTTTATGCCACAATAATTTAAGATTTCCTCCAGGTCAGAATATTTCTGCACGTAAAACTCTTTGAAGGTTTAAATAGATTGTAACTGAGTTTTGACATGTATTAGCACGTGTCAGGTACAGGAGTTATTAAGGGTGGTGGAGACAAGGCACATTCCATCTCTCCAGAGACTGAGTCGCAGGTGTCCAGATTACTACAGGCCATGAGTGGGCAAAAACCCTAAAAAAAAATCACCCTTTGTTACGACAAACATTGAAAACATCTTTTGTCACTCATTTCAGCAACAGGTCAAGTGAGGAATAAGCTCTAGTTGCTCTTACAAAATCGTGTCCCAGGATTATTACTGGGAAAATTGCCTTTTTTTTCTTTTAATGTAAATCTTTTCTGTCTCTCTCTCTCTAAGGTTCTGCATCCACACAGGATATATTTTAAAATTATATTAAAGCACACATTTACATTAAAGCATGATGTACTTTAGTTAAATAGGAGTTCCTGGGTTCTGTCCTGTTCCTGTCCTTGTTATAAGCTGAGTATGTCTGCATCCAAACAATTCATAACAGAGAAATCGTTTGATGGACTTTTTTTTTTCATATATCATGAAGGAGTGTGATATGCAGAAGGAAACACTCAGGCCTGGGTACTTTTTTAATTAGAACAGGTTTGAGCAAAGCCAGCTGACTCCCTGCCCTTCTCTTCCCAGGGCACAGCTTCCGTCCTGCAGCGCAGGTCCGACAACGAGGAGTACGTCGAAGTTGGAAGACTTGGTCCATCAGATTACTTTGGTAAGAAAATTCAGCTAAGCATGGTTCAGAAAGACAGGCACGTCTGGGTCAAGTGCTTATTGTCTTAATTAGTGTTCCACTCTTACATGCGAGGGGTTATGTGCAGGTCAGCCGCTGCTCTCAGCGATGCTCACAGATTTCAGGGGAGCTGAATCCATGCCTTGGTTTACACCAGTGTAGCTGACAGGAGACAGATCCAGAATCAGCAAAACAGCCTGAAAGCATTTGTTTTCAAAGGCATTTTACACACATGCATTATGCATGTGTAATGCATTTGTACTGTCAACAGAATTATGTAAAGTGTCTATCAGGAGATACATAAAGGGAGATGTTCTACAAGCAGAGCAACGGGATGGTGGAATATGCACCCTCTGAAAGACAGCAGGGCATGTGACAGTGTGGTGTCACTGTTTCCAGGTGAGATAGCCTTGCTGCTCAACCGGCCCCGGGCAGCCACGGTGGTGGCACGTGGGCCCCTCAAGTGTGTGAAGCTGGACCGGCCCCGCTTCGAACGAGTGCTTGGCCCCTGCTCCGAGATCCTCAAGAGGAACATTCAGAGATACAACAGCTTCATTTCGCTCACTGTCTAAATGATTCCTCTGGAAAGCTGCCTTCATGTGACCTTGTGCACTTAAAATTTGCTCTGTGCAGCTCCATAGCTTGATGAAGAAAAAAAAAGAAGTGTGCATTTTATGTGTATTTTTTTCTGTTTATGTCACCTAGTGAATGTCAGCTCAAATCTCATGTATCATGGAAGTGGAAGGATAACTGTTTGGGTAAGACTAGCTTTGGGGAAGGTTGGGGCTCTTTTGGGCTCTTGGCTTGCAGACAAGATTTTTACTTATTGTTGGTTCGTATTGCTTAAAACTGTGGGTTCAACTACTTAAAATACATATGAATTTCTGTTTTCTTTATTATCTTTAAAGCTGGTCTTATTCACCTTTTGTCGAGGTTCTTTGATCCAGTGATGTGAAAGGTGTCCCTGCCCATGGCAGGGGGTTGGAAGTCGATGGCCTTGCACGTCCCTTCCAACCCAAACCAGTCTGTGATTCCGTGCTATCTCTCTGCCTGTCACTTCTAAGACTTTTCACTGGTTACGGACTGAGGGGTTCCAAAATCCCATGGAAGGAGTTGCAGTCTCACTGATGAGATGCAATTTAAGGGGGAAGGTTGGAGGGAGGTTTTGATCATTCCAGCAAGCAAGGGAAAAGTAAAGCTTTTGAGAGATTTTGTTTGTGGCTTAGATGTAGGGGCCATATTCCTCCATGTCACAAACCCTTTGGGTCTGCTTTGTAGGATATGCTCAGGCAAACAGCCTGCTCCAGTCTTCTGGGTGAAGAGGTCAAGGGACAATATTTTATAGGAATTCAAATAGAGCCTTTAGGACCTAAGTTATTTGTCCTCAGCTTTTTTTAAATGAGGGTTTACAACAGAGTCCTTAGAAGTCCAATGGGGGCTTCTCTGCTGAATTAAGTTGACTTCAAAACTCAGCAGAATGTCCTCAGCCTCTTCTCTGAACATTACATGAAATGCTGAAGAGATGGTGCCAGGTGCACTTCAGGGACAAATACAGCAGCTTGTTTTTAATAAGGTCCACTTAATTAAATTCAAATGCCTTTCTTCTAGTATATGACTAAATTTTAGAATTTTTTAAATTTTTCTGAAAGCCAAATAAGTGCTTCAAAATGCTGCTTCTCCTCCAAAAGACAGGTATTGTGTAAAAAAGAGCACCAGGATCCTGGAGCCCAGGTCCCTCCAGGGGCCTCACAGCCTTGCTGGCAGCCACTGCTGCCCTGCCTAGACAGGGGCTCCTCCCGAAAGGAGCTTTTTGCAGATCTCTCAAGGCTGGGGATCTGCACAGCCCTCAAGGATGGGATCATTTGGATTATGATTTGCAAAGCTTTACCTTTGCAGGTAAACTTGTCGTTGCCAACAGCAGCAAAGCTCTGCATGTCAGCCAGCCTAAACAGCACTGCCTGCCCATCAGCTGGGCCAAAACTCCATTTCTTCTTTACAATAACATTCTTCTGAGTAAATACAAACTTTCTGTACTTTGACATGCCAAAGGTTAAGCAGTGAAATACGGCACCAATCTCCCTTCTGAAACTAGAGGTGTCTCTGAACTTGGCTAAATGGCTAAAATGAGTCCTACTGACACACAATTGCTTTCTTCTTTGGAATTAACAAATACTAATTGGACACTGTCGTGTTGACTCCCACCAAGGGCCCAATATTCCAGTAGCTGCCTGCAGTGGTTCTCACACAGCTAAAAAGTTTCTCAGCTTCACACTCTTCTCATCACTTAAAGGTGCTTAATTTATTTTAGCATAATTTCAGTGGTCCTGTTAGTGTATATTCATTGCTGCTATTTGTTATGATTATGTTATGCTTCTTGCATGTGTTATTAAATATGACCACTCACAGTTTCCAGCCTTGCAATTTTTATCACATACATTTATATAGGCAGACCCCCATTCTATGCTAAGTCAATGTATACGCATTTGGTTATTTGCTGCACTGTTTTTGTATTCTCTTGTGCAATTTTTAAAAGAAATATTTTTTAAACGTTACCAGTCACTCGAGTATGTTCTTTTACCTGTTGCATTTCTGTTGTGTTGGTAAAATATTGTGAGTGTTTCGCATAATATGCAGGACACGTCAAATACCAAGTATTAGCCTCACTGTTTAGAAGTTACTCGAGCACGCAGACACACTGCAGATTCTTTGCTTTAAACCTTTACAGCTCATGGAAAATACGTTTGAATTATGGTTCTGTTATAAGCAATCTCAAGAGAAATGTAACTGTCTAACACCAGGATTCCTGTGCTTTAAGTGGAAAAAAATGATATTCAGTGACATTTTGAAGATAATTGTAATATTTGCAGTGGATGATGGGACAGGATTATGGTATGAGTAAAATTCTTCTATGTTATAAGTGGCCATTGTGGGTTTATTGCTAATGGAAGTCTGTGTGAGTAGATGTCATGTTCCAGTTAAAATCTGCATATCATCAAAACTTTGAGCTCTACTGAAAATAATCAGATGCAAAGGGACAAAAAATAGACCAAGATTCCCAGTGCTATATATAGTAATGGAAACCAAACTGGTTTTGTGGAGGATTAGCATGAAGGAAAAAAAAATAATCTGTTTAAATGTAACCATATATGTATATATATATATAAAGAAATAGGGGTCCAAGGTGTCTCTGGGACCTTCCTGTTGTCCAGCTGCCAGCTGTGAAACCCTCAGGACTGATGCTGAGTCTGTCGTATGCCAGGGGGTACACCTGGGGAAAACCAGACTCTTTCCTTCTCAAATATTAGTGCTGCTCCTTTTTCCCCAGTATCACAGGCAAAGCCCATGGTCCCAACCACACCAGGGATCTGTCCAGTTGTTCCTCCCAACTTTTGGCCACACATGGATTTTTAGAAGGGTGGCTGCCCTAGGACTGAAGCACAGCCCCATTTTTGGCACCAGGGATATACTGTGCTGCTGCCATAGCCTGTGTTCGTGCCATGGGCTGGCCAGGATCTACACTGAGGACAAGCTTCTCAGAGAAGGCAGAGCCTCCAAAGGAACCACCTGTACCTCACACATCAAGGTTCAGGCATGGGTTGAAGAACTGGAGAGTGTGGCTTCTGTGTGACGTGGTATTTCCTGTGCTGTTAGTGTCACCCCACCTACCAGAGCTCTGGGTGGCCACTTCAGTAGGTGTGTTACAGTCCAAGCTTGGCTCCAGAGCTGGAGCTGTCACCCCAGAGCAGAGGGCAGGGCCAGTGGCTCACTCCTTGCAGTTTCTCTGTGGTGGCCCCCCCACAGAAATCTTGGGTGGCTCCCGACATCCAAGGGCTGTCCAGCTTTCCGTTTTTGGAGTGTGTTATTTTTTTCCCTTTTGCTATGATTCAGGAGGGAAGGACTGGTCTTTCCAGAGAATTACTCACATTATGCAGTAATCAAAAGTGACCACTCTCTCTGAGGTCCTTCCAGAAGGACATTACCAGCCCACACTCCCCAGAAAAAAGCATCTCACCACTCCTCATTGTCATTCCTTTTTCGGTTGTATCACAGCCATTTCAGGATTCCTGAGACAAAAGAAAAGACTTTTTTTTTTTAATAGAAACTAATTGCACCTCAGGTTTTTACAAGGCCATGTGGCTGACCAGGCTTTGGTGTGTGTACCACATTACTCAGGCTGGCTCAGGCATTCCCACTGCTTTGTGGCACTAAAGTGGTGCTAAAGTCCTTGAGTCACATGAACCCTGTGAATCCTTCCTTGATCATCAAGCAAACATGGCCTGACACCATGTTACCTGTTCATGTGTTGGTGGGAAACAAGAGCTGTTGGAGAATCAAGTAACCCCAGCTGGTTATTGGCTGCTGGGCTGTTTTTCTTGCAGCCAGTGGTCTTTGGAATTGGAGTCACCACACAAAGGGTGACATTTCTCCTCTTGTGAAAGTTGCATAAGGTGTGTGCATCCTATTCACTTTTAAGTCTTAAATGGTTCATAAATCCTATCACTGCCCTATTTATGGGAGAAGTGTTTGTTCTTTGTGCCCATTTCTGTAGGGCAAAGAAGACATTATCCTGTGCAGCAGCAACACCATGATGACCTCCTCAAAGAGTAGGTGATAGAAAACCAACCAGCTTGAAGTCTCACAGTTGCTATTCCAAAGTCCAGTTCACTATGTAGAGACCAAATTATCCCCTCTTACATTGCCAGGCATGTTTTTTTAACTTGTTTCCAATGATTTGGCAACTCTGACTGGAGCTTCAAGTGCACACGACTGCTCAGAAACTCATAAGAGCATTTCCAGCCAGAGTGACTTCTGTAGGTCCCTCTTCCCTCTGGAGAAAGAGAGCATGTTTGGATATGAGCATATGTGTAGCCTTGAAAATCTGATGTTACGGGAATACGTTGGCTTGGATGCTCCTCCTCCTCCAGGGATTTCTCTGTGGCTTTTGCTGCTCTGCAGAGTTGTATCTGGGATGCAGCACTCTCACAACAAGCTGGCCTTTTCTCTCAAAACACAGCCTGGCCAAAGGAGCTGGCATCTGCAGCCATCTGGTATTTTTCTGAGGGCTGAGGATGTTTCTTGTGCTTGATTGGGTTCCAATACCAGAGTGATTCTTCTGATGTCTAAAAATCTGGATTGAATTTTTAGAAAAGAGTCTGCACTTTGCCTGGGCAAGGAAAGCAAAGCATGAGCGTCTCCTTGGGCTGCTCTGACTCCTATCTCAGATGTACAAGGGTAACATTTCCCGTCTGAGTGTGTCAGCCCCTCCCCAGCTGTGCTTTAATTCTTGTTTTCAAGTCACTCTCTGCACAAGTATCACAGAGAGCCTCCACAGCCCAGACCAGCAGCAGCATACTTCCCTCTCTTCATACTTAGCTCTTGTGCTTCAGCAATTTGAAGTGTGCAGGGTCTCCTTTAAAAAATCATGAGATCTTATGGAGGAAAAAAATAATCATTTTACCCAAGAAGACTGCTCCTATTCCAATATAAACTGCCTCCAAAGGTGGAACAGTGGTGTGCCATGTTGCTGCATGTGCCAGCAGTGCTGAATGAATTGGCAGATGCTGTGCTGCTGTGTGATCTCTGGGAGCTGGGCTGTGAGAACGCTGCTCCTCTGCTCACAGCTTCGGTTCAAAGCCGAGAGAGTTGTTTTGCCAAAAAAGTGCCCCCTACCTAAGCTCCGATGGGATAAATGGTGCCTCGTGCTGCCAAGACTCACTGGGTGCATTCACCTTACCCTTGCTGGGTGACAGTCTCTACTCTTCCCAGAGCTGGCAGTTGGAAACAGGATGTATAGACTGATGATGAGGTAGGGAATTTCTCACCACTGCCTGCTGTTACTGGTGCTCTGGATGTTCATACTGCTGGCTCCAGGGAAATCAAGCCTTTCTGGGAAATGGCTACTCCCTATCCTCTTTATACAGAAAATGTATTGTTATTATTTGAAAGCACTTTTGTATTGCACTTAGACTACAAGCATGGCGATTGTTCCATTAGAAGACATCATGGTGCATAGCAGTGAAATACGATGTACAGTACCATGCAGTATGTATTTTCCAGATAAACTGGGGAAACAGTGAAATGGATCTGCAAAGTGGGGGTACAATAGCTGCTTTGCATTCCTCCACATGTGTGGAATTCATGTGCACTACAGAGTCACTCTGTTCCGTTCCCATGTGCTTATGATGATCGGATGATCTGTTGCATTTTCTATCCGGTTTCATTTTCTCCGTTGTGTTTGTGGGCCAAGCACAAAGTCACAGCGGCTTCAGATTGAACGCGGCAATGAATTAGTGCTGGCTAAACCCTCCCACCATTTATTTCCACTGTGGTAGCGAGAGGGAACAGACTCAGCAGCTGGAAAACACAAGAGATTGTTTCTACTCATCAACCAGGGGCAGCTCAAGCTGCTTGCCAGATAGGAGGAGTTGGCTGGGCTTGCAGACTCTGGGTTGTTTGATTGAGACTTCCCAGCCCCAAGGTGCATCTCCTCCACACCCCATCCTGCCTGGGGAGCTGAGGTGCCGTGGGAGTGCGGAGCAGGGAGATGTGTCACTGTTCACAGTTTAACTTGCGTAACGGTGACTCTGGAAAAGGCTGCCAGAAGGGAATCTGCATCCCCCGGTGCCAGCTCCGCAGGGATGGAAAAGCCCCGTCTTGGCCCTGCCTGGAGGAAGGAGTTGTGCCCCTGTGCATAGTTCATATGACTCTTGGCGAGACGGAAGGTGTCTGAGAAAGCAACAGAGCTGCTCCCCAGCCTGGAAAGCCTGAAGTCGCTGCTAATGGCCACCACAAGCATCATGAGCTCTGCTCCATGGGCCAAATTCCCGTGAGATGGCAGGATGGTTCATATCCTTGACACATATCCAGTAAAGCATCACACCCTCTCCCATTGCCTTGCATGTCTGGCTCTTAGCCCATGATCTAGCTTTTAAAGAATAACATGATCAGCAAGGAGGGCTTCTTAAACCTTGGGTTTGCAGGGAGCTGGAGAAGGTACCAAAATGGGGAGAGGAACACAAGAACCAGCCCAACAAAGGCGCCCTTGTGCGGGTGGGGAGATGCAGCAGAACCTGTGTCCGGATGAAAGCTGCCCTATCAAAATAGCCATAAACAAACCCGCCTCCTCTGCTACAGAAAAGCTGTTGTGCCAGGAGCATATTAAATTGTATATGCTTTTTCTCAAGGCAAAAGAATTGCAGCAGTGATGGCAGCTGTGTGTGCTGGAGCTGAGCCACTGTATTCAACTCGTGAAGGCCTTGCTGAGGACGGGGTGGGGGAAGGACTGTGGATGAATGTATTATTCAGAGGGACCCACACTGAAATGATCTACCGGCACTGGGGATGTGTGAAAGGGGAGAAAAGTGACTGCCCTGACACCAAAGGTTGATGTGTTTGCCAGAGGGTAGCACAGGTGATGGGCCAGGTCCCCTCCCAGACTGGGAGCCCCAGTCCTTGCAGATGCTGCTGTTTATGGGGGACACAAGGTGTGTTTTGCCTTCCCCAGGTTTCCCTGAGGAGGTTCCAGGTCTCAACCTCCAGAAACAGAGCTGGGCTACAGCTGCCGTTCAAGCCTGAATGGAGGAGCAAGTTGCAGGCAGGAGGTGCCCATCCTTCCCAGTACAAGGAGGCGGGAGATGGGATTTAAAACCAGTGGTGAGCAGGGAGCTGCAGGCAACCCTATCCACCACCTGGCTGGTCCCAAGTGTGGTGGGTAAATGGGAAATAAAGTGGCCTTATACCCACATGTGGCTTGTTTCAGCCCCCTTTTCTCCCAGCAGGGCTGTTCCCTGCCTGGCTCCTGCCTATGTCCTGGAGAAACAGGATGCTCAGGACTCACCCATGCATGCTCCCACCTTGTATCTGTGAGGCCACCTCTGTGTGAGCATCCCCACAGCACAAACAAGGGCTTGGAGAGATCCTCCAACCTCTGAATATTGGTGCAAGCCACAGAATGGGATCTCATCACCATTCATATCATCTCTGCCGTATGTTAGCTGAGCGTCCCAGACAGGCTTGTTGCTCACTTGGTTGGAGGAAGATCTCTGCTGCCCAGGCTTTGCCCTTCACTCACTGGGCTATTAGAGGTCCAAGCCTGGACCTTACAGCCCAGAGGAGACACACGCCTGTCCCATGGATACCCACATCACCCAGAGATCTTCAGTGAAGTACAGTGAGTATCTAAAATCTTTTTCCACTCTGAGCTGCAACTCTCCTGTGAACTCAACTCAAGGGTGAGATGGGAGTAAAGGATATGGGATGCTTTCCTTATTAACCCAGGAGCATGCTAGGTAAAGACACCTCTTGTAGATCTCCTTAGGAGGGAGTGAAATAAACCAGAATAAATTCAGAAAGGATGACTTCTGTGCAGACACCATGCAGGTGCCTCATCAAAGATCAGTTTATCCCCAGGCGATACAGTTCAAAAGCTGCAGCAAGGAAATGGGATAGAAGAGCCTGACACTCATCTCAGCTTAAATTCAGTCACTGCAGCTGTCCCATTCTCTAAGGCAGAAGGGGAAATTTATGGCTCTCCTGCAATGCGAGCAATGTTGTGAGCACTCACAAGGTAAATGCCCCTTTGTGCCTGAATCCTTTCCCTATCTGAAGTCACTGCATAAACAGGGCTAACATGATTCAGTGAAAGAAAACCCATTTCAGTTGCTTTTTAAGCAGATTACAGCAGATTAGCTGACTAATCTATATGGAATCCTCTCTAACAATTTCAAACTGTAAACAAATACAGCCACTATTGCATTGCACATAAATATTTACTGTGGATTATATGAAGATTAACTTCAAATGATATTTGCAACAAAGGTTTTATTTTGTGACTTGCTACCTTTAGTGATGTAAAATTTTAGGAAAGAAATATGCCTCCCACAAAGTGTGAATTTAAGGCCTGTCAGCTGTAGAATAGCATCTACCAGATCATGTACACAAGCAGAAACTGAACACAGTATTGATGACAGATGAAGGAAGGGAATAATAAGAGCTACTGGTGCCAAATAAAAATGCCTAGGTTTATCATAACGTGGAAATAATGTCCTCCCTAGAAAATGTGACTTGGTGTTAGTAGCGGACACTTCACTGCTGCTCACGGTTGGTTTTCCAGCTGCAGAAAAGAGATGAGCAAGGTTTGCAAGCAAAGGGGGTTTGAGGGATGTTTGGCATCCTGAGACATCACCCTCCTTGGGTAGTCCATGGGTGGACCTGGTCCTCGTGGCTGGTGAGAAACTAGGCAGGCTTTGTGATGAAGCTGTTCCTCTTCCTGAAGATCTGAGGTTCTCATTGTATCTCCAGCCACGTGGAGAAACCTCAGAGGCACCAGACCTATGCTGCAGAGTCGCTGCTCACCCAGTGAGGTCCCTACAGTCACAGTGATTCCTGGTGTGAAGGAGGGGGCTGCCCACAGCACCTTTTCCTTCCAAAAAAAAAAACAGGCCAGAGGCCACTGGTGAGGAACCACAGGCAAAAGCCAAGGCAGAACCGTGTCTGGCAGCACATCATGCTCCGAATGGGGTGTTCCAGGGGCAGCCAGCACCAGCCCCTGTGGGGCTGTGCCCGGGGCTGTTCAGGCTGACTGGCTTGGGTCCTGCTGCTCCTTGCACAGTACTTAGTTGGGACATGGGGAATGTTGTGTCTACCAGGCCAGTGAAGGAATGCTCAGTTTACAAGACAATAGCTTTTTAGGAAGCCAGAAGAAGTTAAACAGCCTTCCCAGATGGAAGATTGGCCCTTTCCACCCTTTGTGTAATTAGGGCAGCTTCATACTCTTGTAAAGAGATGATCTGTTTAATATAAGAGGTTTCCAAAGTCTTAGCAAATGAGTATCTGAGAACTGGCTTCTGATGTGGTTTATGTTCTTTTTGATAGATTTAGGTTATGGGAATGTTGGTTACAGAGGCAGTGAGTGATTCATGCTGAAACCATCCGGGTGCCGTCTGATCCATGCTGTCCACCCGAAGGTAAAGGGAGGCTGCAGCCTGTGCTGTGTTAATGTCTCCAGTTTGAGCTGTTCAGTGTGAGTTATAATTGCAGAAAAATGACTGCAGCAGAGAAGAAGAAAAGTTTGTGTTTTGCAGAGAGAGGTAATCCTTCCCAGAGCAACATTTCCATAGCGAGCTGGGGTCTGACAGCGATGCCTCAGGACTTCAAACTGCTGTGCTCCGTGTAAGGAGTTGTACCGGCACCTTAGGAAAAGCAGGTCTCCCCAAGACTCTCTGGCCGCTGCTTGTCAAGCACAAAGCAACACAAACCGGGGCCGATTGCTCTGTGCTACTGCCCACCTTGGAGTGGTCTTGGAAAACATCATTTCCCCCCAGCTGTGGGTTTGTCTCAGCAGTACTTGCAGGATCAAGCCCTTCAGTAGATGGGAGAAAGAAGCAGGGGGAGAAAATAGCATTATCCTCTATGTTTATTTCCTACAGTCAAGCATTTGTAAATCCCATCTCCATCTGAAAAACTCCAAAGCAAGAAAAGGGGCAGAGGATGGGCTCTTAAAAATCTCAAAGGGGAGCTGCCCTGCAGCCCAAATGTGCCCCCTGGAGCCCATCTCCCATCACAGACCCTCTTTGCCTGGCTGGGGCTGGGCCTGGCTGGGCCTTGCTGGGCTTTGAATCTCAGTTCCACAACAGGAGTCCAGGCACAAGTGTGGAAAACTGGATGGACAAAGTCAGGGGGTGCCCTGTTGGGCAGTAATGAAGTGATCGCTGCCATCCAGCTGCCTTGCAGCGTGTCTCTGTACTGCCTCCTGTCATGAAGGCATGAGCAGAGAGAAGCAGGAATACTCCTCATTAAAATTCATGGATTCCCATTGCACTTGCATAACTTCTCCAGGACTTGTGTGAGAGCAGGGCGGAGGCCACAAGCCAGGAGCTTTGCAGCATCACATACCTTTGTTGCCACGTAATAAGCAGAAGACTTGAGGATACTAGTTTTGTTTGCAGGCTTTCCCCCTCTTACTCTCATGTTTCAGCTGTACATAAATCCAGAAGAAAAGTTTCCATCATTTTTATATCAGATTTGTAGGTGAATTATGGGGGTTCCTTGGCCATACTCTCTGTATGTTAAGATAAATGCAGAGTCCCTGGAGCAGTGACTTGTGGAGGCATCAGGAGAGGCCTGGCCATGGGGTAGGAGTCTGTGAGCACTGCAGCAGCAGCTCCAGCCCACTGAGCCCTCTGGGTGATGCTAGACACCAGAGGGCTCCATAAGGGGCTGCGTGTCCCTCCCAGCCCCACCTCTGTTTTCATAGAATCATGGGCACACAAGGATCACCGAGTCCAACTCGTGACACCACACAAAACAACCAAAAAGTTCCACCTTGTGCCCAGGAGCATTCTCCAAACACTTTAACTGTGTCAGGCTTGGTGCTGTGACCACTTCCCTGGGGGGCCTGTCCCAGCGTTCCACCACCCTCTGGGTGAAGAACCTTTACCTCATATCCACCCCAAACCTCCCTGACACAGCTTTGCGCTGCTTTGCAGTGTTTTGGTGGCCGCGTGCCTTTAGGGTTAGTTCACACACCCCAACCCACTGCAGATGCTTTCCCCTCTGCCTGGGAGGGAGAACAGCTACAGCTTGAGGAGGGACAGGTATCTGTCCCGATTCAGCATCCCTGTTTCATGGCAGGCTGGTGGCCTTGGCTGAAGGCCGCCCTCAGGATAACCAGGCTCGGACGAGGCCTCCCCGGCCTGGCGGAACGCTGGCCGAGGAGCAGCACCGGCTGCTCCTGCCCGAGATAAGGCAGCATGCTTTCAGGATTTATTGCCTTTATCCCCATGTACTGCCAGCCTGAATGTTTCAATTATCTCTTTCTGCGGTGGCATTTCCCTAACAAGCAGCGTTATTTTGTTGCTGCTGTTTCAGCCCAGACAGATGAGGCCTTGTTTTCCAAACATGACACACATGCATTGAAAAGCAAGCGGGCCATGGCAAAGCATATTTGGTCTGCCTTGGTGGTTTGAAAGGTTATTATCTGACCCCGTGCTCATCACCTCAGCCCCATAAATCTAGCAAAGGGGCCATTCTTAGCCCTTTAGAAATGCATCCTGTTTCCTCTGCAGTGGACTCATAATTTCATTGCTGACCCTGCCCGGTAATTCCACTAATTCATTCACTCAGAATTTCTTAGAAGTTAATCCACTCCCCGGCTTGACTCTCTTGAGGCAAATTCAGCCTTGGGGCAACTTCACCCACAGCTGGGATTAACATTAGCACCAACTTTAGCCCATGGATCCTCCTTTTTGGTTGCAAAATTATTGGAGGCAGCATTTCAAATTGCATATTGGCATCAGATGTTTTTGAGACCTCACATAGCTCCAAGTCCTCCTCTCTGATGCTGTATGTGCTGATAACGAGCTGTTTTAGCTAATCCCCCATCAGGATTCATAATGTCAGGAGAAAAACCTGGTAGAAAAAAATGTTCATCACAGTTTGTTCTGCAGCACAAAAGGTCGTTCTGGCTGAATAGTTTGTCAGAAAATTTCCATTTGGTGTGAAAGTTTTTCAGAGAAAATTGTTTCTCCTCTGTGACAATCAGAATATTTCAATTTTCAATAGCTACCAACTGTCCCCTGCACCAAAGTGTAAGGTGAGATGCAAACACAAAAGACCACTTTCTCCAAAAGTGCTCATGAAAAGTGTTTCCAGCAGCAATTCTTGTGATCCTGAGCTATCTATTACCTGCTGAAACCCCTCCAAATAGTCTCTAGACCAGCACAGCACCCTCATGTCTCCAGCTCCCACATGCAGCACACAGATTTCCGTAGGGCACAGCCAGAGCGGTGTTAACTGGGGGAGGAATATCTGTATCTGGATTCCACACAGCGATGTACAAAATTAGATTGTTAAAGAGAAGAAAAGCAGAAATATAAACTGATGAGAGCTTGCCTTATGTTGCTGCCAAATATGATCCTTTTGCATTAGGAGATTAACCTAAAAAAGTTCTGGCCTCTGCTTTTTAATCCATTTTACATCCCACCCATCATTACGGGCAAGGCTGTTGGCAGACCCAGAGGTGTGTCTGAAGCGGCGGGACCAGTGAATGTCCTCAGAAGGGGATGTGTGTCACGTGGGCCCCTTAAAAAACTCCATCACCTTTCCGCTGAGCAGGGTGTGATGGAGACAGGATGTTGGGATGAGAGTGGATGGATCTGAGCTCTGATTTCAGCCCAGGCAGCAGGTGGGAAAGGAAAAATAGTCGGTACAAGTCAAGAGGCTGCTGCACCACCATGCCCAGAAAGGAATGTTTGATATGCTTCAGCCTGATCAAAGCCACAGGCTGCCCACCAGCCAGGATGTGTGGGAGCATCCCAGTGGAGCCCCAGGAGAGACCTGTCTGTCCACTGTGCAACACCCCCCCGTGAACACAGCCTTGAAACAGCCTCTGGCAGCCAATATGCTTCATTTTACCAACAGAAAAACACTCACAACCTCAGTTCCCAGGAGGGCATGATTAAAGGAATGTCTTTTGGCCAAAGGGTGGAAATGGATTAAATCTGCACATTTGCCAGGTCTGCTAGGTGCTGGGCAGGTGAGGGGAGGGAGAGCTCTCTGTGGAACAGGGTCCACCTGGAGCTGCTGCTAAACTCATTTTTTAACACAGCATTTTTGATTATTTCCTATCCACTTGATACACCACCAAAATAGATCCAGTTCTCCCCTGTTTTAGCCTCTGCTAAAACCCTCAGACCACATCTTCTCCTATAACAAAAAGTATGTGGAATTGGCTAAAAGAGAAACATTCCTGTTCTCACAAAACTTAAAAGAATAAAAAAAATCCACTCCTTTCCTAAAGAAAAAAATAGCACTTATAAGACTTTATAAAACTGCTTCTGTCCAGAAGGCTCCGGCGTCAGCTCAGCTTTGTCCCTTTAACCATTGCTGTGCCAAGCCTTGCTGTGAATTATTAATCATCCCAAAATAGCTGCTGAGAAAATAGGCAAAAAGGGAAGGCTCGATAACAGCAGTGCGTATGGCAAAATTTATTTTGATCTTACTGAAAGTCTTTAAGGAAATCTTTAAGAGGTTGGGACAGGATGAGGCAATGATGAAGCTGGAGGGATGCTGGCAGGCAGGAGCCTATGGCCTGGTGGGGGGAATGTGGGATGCCTTCGCAGGCTTGGAGAGTAACCCTGAAAAGGAGAAGAAGAGAGAGAGGGGAAACCGAGCAGCAAGCTGAACTTGCAAATGTTTCTGGCATGAAATCATGAGGGCAAATGCAGAGCTACCCGCCCACCAGCACATGTGTGGAGCTCCAACTATATGGGGACAGTCCTTTATGTATGTTTATATGGAAGGGAGAGAATGGATTGGGGCTGTCATGGGCTCCTCACCCAAGGGAGAAGGCTCCTGGCCCTGCTGCACAATCCCAGGGCTGTGCAATGGCAGAGGCTAAAGAGCATCAAGTCTTGGGATGAAAGCTGGGTAAAAGCACTGTTTTACAGCAATGCAGTGACTCCGAGAAGGTGCCCAGCACCTGTGGATGGGGACCATATGTGGGTGCTTTGTGCCCAGCCTGGGCTGTCCCTGTCCCCGCAGTGCAGATGTCTGTGCCCAGCCTGGGGTGACTCTATCCCTGCAGTGTGGGTGTTTGTGCCCAGTCGAGGGGTGGCCCTGCCCCTGCAGTGCCGGCAGGAGCACAGCTGAACAGACTCCGCGCCTCGGGTTGCGGGGGAGTGTTGGGAAAACCACACCCAAGCAGAGCTGCCGGAGAGAGAAGGACATTTTGTTGTGAAGGGCTTTTTCTTCTTCTCAGATTTTTTGTTTCCAAGTTGCATTTCTTTGAGAGGCTTTGTGGACAGTGTGGGCAGAGCCATGTGGAAGGAATTTAAAGGGAGAAGCCAGTTCAGGGTCACGGCCCGATATGCGGACATAAACCAAACAGTTGTGGATGGTACGAAGCAGTTCCCTGGGGCTGACACGGGGCTGTGGACATGCGGGATGGGACGAGGTCTCAGGGGTGCAGAGAGCTGCACTGGCAGGCCGTGGGCATTCCACAGCCAGGAGCACTGGGGGATGCCTGGGTAGCCAAAATAAGGACCACAGAATGAGAATGACCTGCACAGGGTGTCGACCCACCAACAATGTCCCTTTGGAGCACAGGTCTGAGGAGTAGCATCTGAGGGAGCTGGAGAAAAGGAGGCTCAGTGGGGACCTTCTTGCTCTATACAACTCCTTGAAAGGAGGTTGTAGCCAGGAGGATCAGTCTTTTCTCCAGCAAGCAATAGGACAAGAGGAAATTGCCTCAAGCTCTGCCAGGGGAGGTTTAGATTTGATATTAGGATACATTGCTTCACCAAAAGGGTTGTTAAGCATTAGAACAGGCTGCCCGGGGCAGTGGTAGAGTCACTGTCCCTGAGGGGATTTAAAAGACTTGTAGGTGTGGCCCCTAGGGACACCATCTAGCTGAGACCTCTGCAGTGCTGGGATAATAGTTAGACTTGTTGTTCTTAGATGTATTTTCCAACCTTAATGACTCTATGATTCTAACAAGCCTGACTGAGCTGATTTGGTCTTGGCCCTTAAGCTGTGGAGGGAGTTCCTGGGCAGCTTTCCAGCAGGGCCAAGGGGAATCTGTGAGAGAGCAGCTGAGTGAACATGGGCTGAAGACAGACAACATCCACACCAAGAAGTCTTGCAAGGAAAAGCAGTTGTTTGCTCTGTTGCCTTCACATACAGTTGAAGACTACCACTATGGGGTCTGATGCCCTATCAGACTATTATGGCTTTAGTAAATGAAACCTGGGATGCTGGATTGCTCTTCTCCTGCTCTGTGTGTAATGACCTTAGTGCCATTTCAGAGTCACTTCTTCTCTGGAACCTGCTTCTTTCCAATTCTTGCACAGCGAGGTTAGAAAATAACCATCAGCAGAAAGGAAGGCTGTGCTGCAAGAAATTGTTGCTTAGTTTAGTAAGGCTTTTGGCTCTTGTGTTCATGACCAGATTTTGTTCTCACACTGTTTTAATCTTAGAGATGCTCCAGACACAAATTCTTACTTGCTTCTTATTCATTTATTGACACTTCGGCAATGTTCTTTCACCTCTGAGGAGCCTCTCACCAGGTACACAAGGGATCAGTCAGGCCACTGGGACTGCAGAGTTATAGTGTTCATAAGACTTAGGCACGAGGAAATTTTAAAACTGTCTTGAAAGGTAATTTGGAAGACAAGGAAATGTCTTCCCTGTGGAAGCTGGCCAGGTGGGCAATGCTGCAATTTGAATTTCCCTCGCCGCAGAAAGTGCACAAGCACTGATGGGGACTGCATCATCCATGTGCAGCAGGTGACATTTCCTCTGTTTTGAGGGACCCTCACATATCTCTTCAGGCCTCCTAACCAAAGCAGGGGGTGTTTATAAGGGAAGTTTTTCTGGCATGAGCATATGTACACTAGAAATTGGACTGAGCCCATGAAGTTCACTGTGGATCAGAGCTGCATTTTGGAGCAGTGATGTCGTTTCAGTGATGAAGGTTACAGACTCCATTGCTGTTCCCAATCTCTTGAGCCATCTGGCTCCTTATCAGTATTTTATTTTTCTGAACTGCTTCAAATGCAGAGGCCCTGCTCTGGTGTGATGGCATTTTGAGTTAAATGGTCAGCCAATTTGGATTACGAAACCATGAAAAAAAGAAACAAAAGTCCCTCCCAGCAAAAGGTGTCTGATGACACTTATGGAGTAGGTGGCTCAGAGCCTTCAGGGGAAATTCCAGATAGATAGGAAAGTAGCAGTGATCAGCAAACCTTTACAAAGGGTGGGATGGGGGCACTGTGGTGAACTCCCAGAGGAGCTGTGGTTATGACATCAGATGGACGGACTGGGGAAAGTCAGAGATGTGTGGAAAACCAGTGGGTAGCTCAAAGTGTGATACCTAGATAAGCATGAGATGGGAAGGGTGTGGTAAGACAAACTCCAAAGGACTAAATGCTTGCTTAATGCCAGGAAAAGAAGCAGGTCCATCCTAATGACGTTGAGAATACTCCATGCCCTGGGTTAGTCATGCTCCTAAGTGCTGGGTTGAATCTGGGCGGTGTTTGACCCTCCTGCTCCATCCCTCAGGAAGCCAGGATTGAGCAAGACCACACATCACACTGCACACCTCCGGAGGGAAGTGATTAAGCCATGAATAAGAGATCCACCAGCTGTTGTGCTTTGTGTGTGTGCACACACCATGGAACTACTGCAAAAAGCTAAACCTAGGGCCAAGAGAGCCTGGGACCAAAGGTGAGACCTCCATGAAGGACCATGACAACAACTGCACGACTAAAAGCATGAGCAATGGAAACAGACACCATGCTGGCATGGATGTTTGACTTTGGCATCTTAATTTTAAACAAAGGAGGATAGAAGAGTATTTTTCAAATCCTTCTCATTAAGTAATGCCCAAACTCCCATTTCAGTGGAAGCTAAACACACACACACACACACACACACACACACACACACGTCTTTGGTGCCCTTGGAAATTTCAACCTAACTTTAGTGTCAGTGCTACAAAGACAGGTGGGGGTTTCTGTAGAAGTCTGCAATAGCTGGCTTCAGATTCAGCCCTGCCATGTTTCTGAACAGTTTTTATGCCTGGCCACAGCATAGTTTAAAATCATTGATAATTATAACAGAAGACAATTAATCCCCAAAGACTCCTACCGTTGACTTCTGTAAAAACAGGCTTTTACACTAAAGAAACATATTTTCCCCAGTGGCTTTGGACTTGGACTTGCTGTCTGCACTGAGAGTAGAAGTTGAGCAGGCCTGAGCTGGCCTTTTTCACTTCTACAGCAGCCACTACAAGCACTTAGAGTTGAAATGGTGGCATCCCCACCCAGCATCCCATATGGCACTGCCCCCAGACTCCAGACACGCACTGGCTGGAGGAGTATCCGACCACTCTGGGGCTGTTGGAGTGTGTTGGAGTAGTTGGGGTTGGCTGGCTGCAGCTTTCATTCTCTCCAGCATCTGCAGAAACTGAAATGAGACAGGAAAGAGACGCAGCAAAAGATGAAGAAAATAAAGTCATGGAGGGAATCTGGAAACCACAAACTGGGGAAAGGATGGGCAGAAACAAGGGAAAAACACAGTGAGAAAAAGAGAGAAAGAGAGAAAGAGAGAAAGAGAGAAAGAGAGAAAGAAAGAAAGAAAGAAAGAAAGAAAGAAAGAAAGAAAGTCACAGTAAAAGAGGTGCAGCAGTAACCCCTGTGATAGAAACAGAAGCAGTTTGAGGTTTGTATGCATTGTGGCTGGGCTGTTGCCCATGGTATTTAACTTCACAAACTAACCCAGCCATTATGCACCGAGGGATCATTAATGCAGCAGATGCAGCCAGACATACGTAGGAGTGTGTTAGTATAAGGCCTGATGTAAAAAACACCTGCTAGTTTGGCAGGGTGTCTTAGGAAAGATACTTGTGGCTCATGTGAGGGTGCAGTATTTACAAAGGTATCTGCTGCTTTCCCATCACATCACGTGCAATTCCCATTTGCCTTACTGGGAGCTTTGCACAGTGACAGTGTAAGAGACTCCAGGCTGAAGCTGGATGGAGCTGCTCCCATTTACACTAGAGGGGAAGTTGATGTCTTAAATGTTCTTCCTTTTTTTTTTTTCTCCCTCCCATCCAAAGTATTTAGGACATGCAGAGGAATTCTCTCTCTACAATACCTGGGCTCCAGGGCTGCCTTGTTTACAAAGGCTTAACCTTTCATACGTCTGAAGGAATTACACTGACTCAAGGGGAAGAAGCACTTTTGGAAGATTGTAGCAATGTGGCTGCGTTATCCCAACCCCCGATGCTGCTGAAGTGGATGTGTGCCATTACTGAAGTGTTAGAAGGGCTGGCACACTGTCCCAGGATAAGATTCTCTTACAAATCAAAGATGGGGCTGGTACCAGGCAATTAGGCAGCAGTACAGGGCCTGGATTCTTCCAGGAGCATCCCAGGGATGGAGGGCTCTGGCTCCCATGCAGAGAGCAGACAGCTGCAGTGGTTAGAGATGTTCCCCCACAGCTGCCTGTCCCAGCTCTTGGTGGAGGCTCCCGCGAGCAGGACTGATGGAATGGGAGGGATGCCTGTGCCTCAGATGCCCCAGCTCAGGGCCCAGGGGATGCATGGAGAGCACAGATGGAGAACTGGAGCGGCTGCAGCGTGGGCACCTCCAACACAAACAGGGCAGGCACCTCTGGCACAGATGCAAAGTGTGATGAAGGCAATACCATAACTATCCCATGAAAACTAATTATAGCTCATTTGCTAGGACCCTCAGCAAACAGGATTATTCTCTGCTTCGTCATTGTTCCATGAGATTTCTTTCCCAGGGTTTGCTCACTTTTGGCTCTTTCCTTGCCCAGCTATCCTTACTGGAGCTCTGTAATCTCCCACTTCCCACTTCTCCACAAGGTGCACACACAGGGAAGCCTCTGGCACAGGTAGCAACGAGGGAGCTGGTGCTAGACAGCCAGAACCACAGTCAGCCCCAGAAGTGAGCCCAGACACAAAGCAAGGATGCAGGGAAATCTGCGTTTTTATGTCCTGTCTCTTGCCTTTCTTCTTGGCATTTTAAACCTTTTCTGCTCACCTTTCTCTTTCCAAATTTTCTTCCAGCCCCAAATAACTGCAGCAACACAACCCACTGCCTTGCGTTTCATTCTCAGTCTCACAGTCGCCACTTTATTTTGCCTTTTCCCAGTTTCATGAAAGAACGCAGTCGCATGAATAATAGGATTATTTATCATCCTCTCCCTCCCCTTCCAGGATGACTTGCTGTTTATGGAAAGCACTGGAGTCCAGGAGAGATCGTGCTACAGTTAAACAGACAATGCTTAAAGGGCCATTGCCTGCTCTCTGCTTTAATGCTGTACTCCTCATTGACATCCAAGAAAGAAGGAGTTCTGTATCCCAATTGATGGGAAAGGCATCACAAACCATGACTGAAAGGTAGACAAATGCTACATTCAATAGGATGGAGAAGATGGTTGGACTTGGTGATCTTAGAGTTTTTTTCCAAGCTAAATGATTCTACAATTCTATGGCTCTGCACTTCACTTCTCGCAAGAACCAGGAAATTCAGTTCTGGTGTAAATGTGGGCACATGTCCCTTTCTAGCCCAGCAGTGTATCAGGAACACGCTCCCAGGGACCATGTGATAGTGGCTAGCAGGTGACAAACCAAGTTAAGATATCTCTGTGTGACACAGCCGAACGATGTGACCAGAGGTGCTTCTCAGAGGTCTGCTGCACCTGGAATTTAGCAGGGCAATGATAAAACTTGTCCTGAGGTGGTGAGAAAAGAGCTTTGGAAATGGTTGCTCCCAGCTTCTCACCTGCAGTTTGGCCATGGCCCCATGGCAGGTTCTCTACATCCTCCCTGCATTTCTGATTACTGATGTGCCTTGTGGCTATGGAAGATCTTTATCAGCTCTCAGGAAGAAATCACCTAAGTACCGAAGAGCTGAGAATAAACAGCAGGAAAGCACTGAATTCCCTGGGAATTTCTGCTGAGGAGCAGATGCTACCACATGGGTTGCCTGCCCTGGTCTGACCACCACCATCAGTGGGTCTGTGGATACCAATGTGTCTCAAAAGGCTGGAAGTGCTCAGAGAGGGTGAGTTTGGAGACTCAGCATGGGCTCCATGAAGCCTTTCTGTAGAGATACTGCTCTAGGCTGGGGACTTCAGGTATGATCCTTGAATGATGTGCAGCCATTGAGACCATGTGAGGACCAGGCTGCTGTAGATGTAAGAAAATTAAAAGAAAAGTGCAAAAACTCTACACTGGAATTTCTGTTAAAAAAAAAAAAAAAGCCAATCATCAATCCTTTACTTGCTCTTCTCCTTCCCTTATATTAAGTAGGTTTCTGTGACAAAAGGGTCAGAAATTCAATTAGGAAGCTTCACAGCCATTACAGACATTTGCAGTTCAAAGTTAGCAATTCCACTACAGCAGCCTCCATATCTCCTGTGTCCTTTAGGTACTGCTGGATCCTGCAGTCTCTGGTGTGCTCAGAGTTGAAAATGTGTGTATTATTCTCGTGAGTTTTTATTGTAAGGGAGGGAATCTCACAGGACAAATGTGTAATGTAAGAGCAACAAGGTTGCATGGATACAAGAACACAAACGGGGCGGCTCACACTTTGAGAATACAAATTCTTCGGGAAGAACAACTATCTCACTGTGTTTGGATGGAGCTTAATAAAACTGACTGCTCCAAGCTAGGCCTCTACAGGCCTCCAAGCTACAAACAATGAGGAATAATATCACAATTTTATGGTACTTAGCATGGCTGAGTTACATCCTGGATGGTCTCCACAGAATCACTGCAACTGGTGTTGATTTGAGTCAGAGGAGAAGAGATTTACACCCCCATTGCTGAGGAGACATGAGCACACCACGCACAGGACCCCAGGGGCTGAGCCCTGTGTGCACTGCTCTCATTTACAGCATGTATCAGCATACCTTAAGCTGGGCTGGTACTTTTACAGCCATTCAGCTGGATGAACTACGCAGTCCTGACAAAACACAGCCCATTTTTAATAGCTTTATCCACCAGGCAGAGGATATCCTGCACTCACAGCAGCTCCCTTGTCCCACAGGGGTGGGGAGCAGGGATCAGCTTCATATACCCACTAAAATAGCGGCCAGTGCTGGTATGCAAGTGCCCTAGTTTAATGCCTAAACATGGTATCTTGCTACCCAGGCTGGCAGGGCTGCCAGTTCATGCTCCAGCCCTGAAGGTGAACTGTGTGTCACTCAGCAGTGGCTCAGGCAGCAGGGAAGGTCAAACAGTCCCTTTCAGCCGCGCTGCTGAAGCTCCTGGGTAAGGAGCAACTGGCTACTGGGGGAGAGAGGAGCACATTAACAAGAGCGCTGCTAACTGTCTCTCTTGGCTATTAAACCAAGTAATGTCTCCAGTGACAATTGGGTCTAACCCCCATTAAAGTCAAAAGGGCAATTTTGGCTGGAGGATCAACTCTACAGAGACCTTGCCCCATTCATAGGAGGGCAAAATGTCTCCAGAAATATTGTAGCTTCAATAAGCATAAGTGGATGCTGGCCACAGCCACCCTCCGTGTTTGGGCCAAAGACATCATAAAACTTTTCCACACAACTTCTGATCACTCCTCTTAGCTGAAACCTTGTAGCAGATTTGCATCTCATGACTATTTAAGAGAATTATCAACTGTGAATGCATATGGAAAGCTGCACCAACAAAAGTTACAGAGACAACAAAGCTCCACCAGAAGGACAGAGCTAGTGCAAGGATCCAAAAGGAAGAGTTGGAAAAGAAGGAAATCACATTTGTAGGTGCACCAGCTGGAATAATAACAGCCTTGCTGGTTCTCCTTGCAGCTTTCCATGCTGCTCTCTATGGGCTGGGATTCAGGAAAGCAAACGGTGTGCCTGCCATCAGTGCCTTCTGCATTTGTAATCCTTGCCTGCACTGCACCTGTACCTGTGCCAGCCTCATGCCTTTCCACAGGCAGGCAGCAATCGAGCTGCAGGGCAGGAAAATGACCTCCCCCCACCAAGGCCACATGCCCCTCTGAAGCTACAGACCAAAAAAATGTTCAGAGTGGAACCACCCAAAGTTGGTGATCTTCCTGTCCAGCTTTCTGGATTTTATGTTCTGTGCTTTTATTCCTTGTTATACACTGTGGGGCACTGACAGAATGGTGCAGGTCCAAACTGCTGAGAGTATTTCCTATGGTCCCTTTCCAGAGCCAGGACAGAGGTGTAGCAGGATGTATCCTGAAGAACACACTGAGCAGCTTTGGCTAGCCCCAAACACACACTGCAATAAAAGCAGGCCACCCTTCCAACAAAAACCCTTACCCACACCCATTGTTTTGTTAATTTTAACTGGATTATCTATGAGGCAAAATCCAGCCACAATAAAATCAAATCTGAAAAAACTTGGGTTTCCTAAGACTCCCTCAGCAGGAATGTCATTGCAATGAAATGATTCCTCTTGTAACCTCAAGACTTGTCAGGAGGGTCAAACAAGCATCGTTCCAGCCTGAGATCTGAAATAGATGCCCTGGGCTTCAGAGCAGTGCTTCCCGTGGCTCCAGCCCTCTCTAAGCACCACAGTGCCCACCTTGCTGGCCATCCCTGACTGCACCTCCCCCAGTGACCTTCCCCCAGTCCAGCACACCTCTGTGAAAGATAAGTTGGTTCTGTTACATTGCCTGGCCTGTGTTTCTAAGAGCTGAGCCAGCAGAGATTTAAACGAGCTCTGTAGTGGGTGCTGGAAGCTTCATCTGGGGCACTCTGGCTTCAGGTGGCTCCACCCGCAGAAAGCAGCACTGGTGACACCGAAGTGGTCTCATTTTGTGTCAAAGAGCTTCTGCATTCCTACCCCCATGCCAAGTGCTGTGCAAACTCTGGGAATCCTCCCTCTCAACACTCTGTCATGGTGCAATTCTATTATAATTCCTGACATTTGAGAGACTTCTAACATTTGAGGGACTTCTAACAGTGTGTGCTTTAAATTAGACAAGCAATATCTTGCTCACAGCTCTCAGAAAAATAAAAAAATGCAAAACTTAATTTTCTAATTTTCTCTGTTCTTGGTACTGATTTCCTTTTAAATGTGTAACTACCATCCTGTCACTCCTTCCTCATGTGTGGCTTGTGGGTATTACATAATAGGTGATATTTCATGTCTGGTGCACACATGTGCAATAGATGTGCAGACCACAGGAAGGTGCCACGCTGAAGCAAACATGCACTGGTGTTTTGTTTTTCACACAGCTGTATGTAGGGACTTAGAGGCAACAAATGCAATTTTAGATCAAACAATAGACAAGGACAAAATGTGTTTTGTAAGCAGACAGACAATGTAAGTATAAAGTTGTTTGCAGAATCTGTGTGAATTTTATTTATGTTTCCTGGTCTTTGCTCTCCTCTGGGATCTTACATATTTTGCATTATTATCAAATATTTGTAATGATCCCTATAAACAATCTTATGTTAAAAGCTACTCCAAGTGTAACTTGACCCAGAGGAAAGATGCTTATCTGAGCTCCACAATGATAGATATTTAAAAAAAGATGCTGATGCAGTATGTCTCCTGTAAAATGAGGGAAATATAAGAAAAATCAAAACTGCATAGATTTTTTTTTTTTTACCATAAGATAAAGCAGGAGTTATCTCTGTTGGCTTTTGCAGTGAAATACCACTACCAAGAGCTACAAATATACAGCACTTCTGATCCCAAATGCACTAGCCAACCAAGGAAGGAAGGAGAGGAATAAATGCTCAGCCAGCCGGTACTGTCAGAATCTATTTCACTGTTTAGTAATTATTTTTTTTATTACTATGACAACACAGACCATAAGAATTGCTTCTTTAACCCCAGCAAGTGAGACTGTGTGGATGAGACTTTTTTTTTAACTGAAGTAATCACTTTTTACTTCTGCCATGAAAGAAAGTGATGGCATTACCAGAGTGTCCTGCCCTGCTCTGCCTCCTCCTGCCCCACATAGATGGCTCCGCTGCAGTGTGGCACTCGGGTCATTTTTCTAATATCAGGAGGTGTTTGAGAATGGCTCCACACTGGCTCAGCGTTTTCTGTCTTTAAAAAAAAAAAAAAAAGCAAAAAAAAAAGCATTCTCCTTTTTAAAGTGCTTCCAAATCTTTTACATCTCTTTTCCTTTTCTCTCTTTTCAACCCCCACCTTTTTTTTCTCCCCGTTGTGGTCCTGGAGACCACCCTGTAAGCCTACATGACATCATGAGAGAGAATTAAATGTACTTGAAAGGCCACTTCTGTTTTGGTGGGAACTTCTATGCAATTGCAAAGTGCCCATTAAAGCACAGGTTGTTTCCTAGAAGCATGTCCAAGCCAGTAGCGTGCAAACCCCTTCAGGGCTTCTAGAAAGCATTCGCTTTTGAAATGCTGAAGGAAATTCAGAGATGAAAGGATAAGTCTCCCTGGCTGTGCATTTACAGTCTATTGTCTTCCATGAAGGATAGTATCACTCCTCAGTTGTGTTATTGCAGTTAATCCACTTAAATGCTATTGGATTTTCAGATGAGCTGAATTCTTTGCATCTGCTATTAAGAACCTTTGTTTAGATGAGAAAGGGCTGTTATTTAAATCACAATGAGTTCAGGGAGATGTCAGGGTGCAGCAGGCACCTTGTGCCAATCCGCGCCGGGGGAAAGAGGGCAATTTCTCGCCGGGGCGGCGAGGCGGGAGGATGCGAAGGGAACGCGAGCTGCCCCTGCGGGAGCGGCGGGGCCGGCTCGGGGCGGGCTGCGGGGATCGGGGCCGGCTGCGGAGTCCGGGTGCGGTTGCGGAGGGTCGGTGCGCGGTGCGGGGCCGGGGCAGTTGCGGGGGTTCAGGGCGGGGATCTGGGGCAATTGCAGGGGGCCGGAGCAGTTGCAGAGGGCCGGGGCAGTTGCGAAGGCTGGGTCCGGCTGCGGCGGGGGCCCGGGGCGCGGCGCCCCCGCGGCCGCCC
>WAAG01019512.1:0-19494 GCA_013390105.1 Tichodroma muraria | reverse complement strand
CGCGGGCGCTCAGGCGGGGGCGGCGGGAGCGCTCCGGCGCCCCGCGGAGCGCTGTGGGGGGGAGGGGCGTGGATTTTCCTCCGGCTTCATCCCCACATGTCCCGCAAACACCCCGCACCCTCCCCGGCAAGCCCAGAGGCGCGGCGCGCCGCACGCCCGGCGCTGCGGGCGCGCCTGGCGGGACTGCGCGGTGACCCGCGGTGTGTGTGTCTTTGAAGGAGGCCGAGATCCCGCAGGAGCTCATCGAGCGTCTGGCGCACAGCGAGATCCACAGCATCCGCGACTTGCAGCGCCTCCTGGAGATTGACTCCGTAGGTAAATTAGTCCCGTCCTCCTTCCTTCCGCGCCGTCGGCCGCCGCCGCCCCGGGGGGAGGCCCCGCACGCCCCACGCTCCCCGCACGGCGCTCCGCACCTCGCCCGAGACACCCATGCGGGGACCGGCCCCGAGAGCCAGGCCACCCTGGGATGCGTGCCACAGGGAGGGCGGCGGCCAAGGGGCCGATCGGGAATTAAAACTTCGTGGGGTGCAGGGTGGAGAGGGACCTTGTGACCCCCCGTGTTTTCAGAGCTCTCTCCGTCTCGCAGCGGAGAAGAATTGCCATAAGGTTTGTTGTTGGTCTTACATTGCTCTGTTATCTTTAAACTACTGTCCTAGAGGTATTTAAAATATTTGAAACAATATTTATGAATGAAGTAATGTCTCTTCAAGCGCTGGGCTTTATTAAAAGGAAAATAAACCGTCCGCGCTGATTTTAAACAGAAACCTGCATATGAAGCTTACCCTCAAAAATACACTTTTTTTTTTTTAAAAAAGAAAATAGTGCAGGGTTATTTTCTGCATCATTAGGCATGCAAATGGGTGTAGTGAGAACGTGCAGTTTAACAGATCGTTGCAGCAGTAAATCAGATCTAGAAGCATGGTATTGCTGCGTTCCTTATCGTTTGGTTTCACTTGATGCACTTTGTTCCTGGCGATTTCTTCCCTCAGTTGAGAGAGAATAAACCCGGCACCTTTGATGTGCCCGGGGAAAGCCTGCATCTTGCTGAAGCACAAACATGGAGAAAAATGAATGAGTTCTTGCTTGCATTGGTACTGGGCCATCTCCTTTTAAACCATATGCTGTGTATTTTTGTAAAGTCTGTGCCAGGTTCAATCACCTTCATTCAGAGTTGCAGGATCCTTCTAGAGTTGAACTCACTGCTTTTTGTACAGTGCTCTATTAACGAGCAGGAATGCACTAGGAATGTATTTTACAGTCATAGCTTTCAATTTTCATGTGATTAGGGAGCAAACGTTTTCCCATTACACTAAAAATGGGAGTATTTCTGTCTTGCACAACACTTTACCATAGAGGCTAATTACTAATTACCAGATTGGCATCGGTTTAATATTTTTGGAGAGCAGTGCTTCATCATTGTTGTTTATCACCACAATTAAAGAAACTTTCACAGCAGGGAAGGGGTATGCAGTTCATATTTCCCCACTGAAGGCTGTTTTGGACTAGACAAGTGCACTACTGCTAAAATCTTTTTCCCAGTGAACTTGGTGGAGTTGGCTGCTATTGCAGAAGAGCTGGATCTGAGTGCTAGCATTTTTAAATAGTGCATGCTGCTCCTGCCTTTGAGTCAGGGTTCTTGTAGCTACCAGAATACATTATTTTTTCAAATACCTCAGTGTAACAAGCACATGCTTCATTTTTAAATGCCACTTAGAAGGAGAGCAAAAGTTCACATGGCTCCATTGCAAGAGAATCAGGCAGACAAGTGGGGCAATGGCAGGGGCTGAATAAATGGGTAGATGTAGCAGAGAAATTTATTTCAGAAAATAATTATTTACCTCATGGTGAATATTAACTGGAGGATGTGAGACCAAAAATGGAAAAGGTCAGCCACAAGTTTACCCGTTTAATTTTGCTGTTTTTTTGCAATTTGTCAGTTTAGAAACCATTAGAGAAACAAGAGACATAAATATTTTACTATCTCACTGTGAAACAGTAATTCCTTAAGACATGAACTCAAACAATATTAAAAAATAAAACCAAAATATTCAGCCTTTCACCCGGTTCTTGCTTTGTGAGTGCTGCTTTTGCCTGTGTGCTAAGCTGTGCTCTGAGCTACTCAGGCATGGTTGGGTTTTCATGGAGTAACCTGTCTTTACTACCCACATTTGCTCTTCCTGGGCACAGTCCTGCAGGCTTTAGTGTCATGAGTAATTCTTACTAAAGGCTTATCGGAGTGACTAATCGAGTATTGAAATTGCCGTGCTTTCCTCAGTAAACAGGATCGGGCCTGTTTACTATATTTAGTATTAGCTTGAATTAGCAAATCAAATGTTTTCTCGTTGTCCCTGGTAAGATGATATTTCTGAAATGTATTTCCTTAGGGCTGCAATTGCCTTTAGGGAACAGCCAGTTCAGCAAGGGCTTGTACGATAGGTATATCTCTTATAGCACATACTCATTTTCAACTGAGGCTCAGAACAAAATCACTCCAGTGACTATTCTCTCCCTCGTTTTAGTGCATGGTGTTGCTAGTCCTTCTGCATGTGAGTAGCCCTGTTTAAACTCAGTGGGTGGACTTGATAATTAAGAATGATCTTGTAGGCTAAGAGGTTGCAGGATCAGGCATGCATGAAGAAAATGTCTGATATTCCTGAGTAACAAGGAGGAATCTGTGGAAAATGAAGGAAGAACAGTCATTTTCTCTCCTGCAATGCAAAACATATATTTTTAATTGGAAAAGTAAGTTTTGCAAGTCAGAGTGGGCAGGTTTTTCTTCTATTCTGACAGATTTGGTCTCTATATTGTAGCGCAGAGATGACTGATAACCCCCTTCATAAAATTAGAAACCACACCCCCAGACCATCTGGCATATTACTTAAAGAAAAACACTACCCAACATAGAGCTTATCATTGTATTCAAAAAAGAAAATCCAGGCCAGTTTGTCAGAGCCCAGTGCTGTATGTCCAACTTGGAGGGTAAAGGCAGCATGAAAATTCTCTGTTTCTGTCAGGAAATAGGGTCTTGTATCAATTTGCTGCGATTGGGATCCAGAGGCAGTGACAGAATTGCCTTGGCATGACGGAGAGCTGAGTCTGACCCTGTTTAAAGGAGAAAGCATGCACAGTCCCAGGAAGTAGGAAGCACTAGTGTGCAGAGTACAGTTTTACTATGAGCAGACTAAATCCCCAATACGGGGGGCATTTCCTCTGCTTTGCTTGTGAAGTTCTCTCTGGCTCAGCAGTGTGGTTTTTCTCCTCGTGCTTCACCTCTCCCATCTGTCCTGTGGAGGGTAGAGTTCATTTCATCACCTATTACGTTTGCCTCCTGCTGGGAACGGATTTTCCCCAATCATCTCCCTGCATGGGGAAAGGCAGGGCTCAGTGTGCCTCTCTACACGGGTTAAGGGCATCCACCAGGGTCACCTAAGGCCATGTGAATGTAACAGCCTGTGATTAAGAACTAGCAGAGCAGCTTTTGTTAAGTGGAGAAACGTTCTAAATTAACTGTATACTTCCATGGAAAAAGCATTAGGCTGCTGCAGAGCTCAATCTTTTGGAAAATGTGCTGTTGACTTTTCAAGTTTTGGTGTAGTGCTCAATGGAGTATGTTACGGTGCAATGTTTTGGCTTCCCTTGCACCTCTTACACATCATGAGAGGCATCTTCCATGTGTGGCCTGTGTTTTTCCTGAGACAGATGAGGGAATAGTCCTCCTCCTTTACAGCTGCTTGATCACACCTAGGTAAAGGAAAAAAAACCCCAAAAACTTAAACCAAACTGGATCTTGCGAGCTGCTATTTATATTTCCTTTAACAGATCAAAGTTGAAAACTTAATGACATCTATCTCTTCAGATCAAAAAAACAGACTGATGTTGCCGTGGGCTTTCTGGCTCTGGGACCGATTTGTAAGACAGACCATTTCAGTTTATTGTACCTTACACTGAATTCCTGAAAAAAATGAGATTATAAGAATTTCCTACACTGCTGCTGTTGGTACTAGAAGTCTTGGATCTGTTCTTTCTGGATGCACGTTGGAGTGAAATCTAGAAGGGTTGCATTAAGATTGCATGTTTTGGAGGTTGTACCTCACAAAAAATAGTTTGGTAAGAAGATGGAAATGCGAAAGTATAAATTGATAAATAGAAAATAGCAGTAAACTTAGCATGTTTTCCACATGCTTCTTGAGTGAGAAGAGTAATCATGTATTGGCAGAATGTCACAGGAACTCTGTGATTTATATTCCATGACCCAGTGGAAAATTGCCAATCTGACAAAAAAGAACAATTTCAACTACACTAATGGGTTGACCAAGGCTAATTGCAAGAGTTTTTATGCCCATCATTGATATGTTGTCAGTACATAAAAGATTACAGAGAAATTTCTTGATCGGCTGCCATGAAAACATTTTTTTATTATTAAAACATTAAAAGAAAGCTGCACTAATCTGGCTCTGTGCAGAATCCTCCATCTTCACTTGGTGACAAGCAGTGTTCTAGTTCTAAACTAAAAACCACGCATTTCTAGGCTTTCTGCTCTAAGCCTCATTTTGTGAGGTGCTAAGCACCCATAAACTCCCATTTCCTTTGCTAAGAGCTTATCCTCACCCTGCAACTAAATCATTACATTGGGGGAAAAACTGATACGAATTGAGCATCACCCTTCCTTAAAGTCAAGCTAGAGAGTATTCTTTGTAACATCGTGGTTTTAATGAAGCCAAAGGAAGTCTTCTGGCCACACAGAGGCAAGTGTGAGTTTCAAAGCTGACTTGGTGATTTTTCACTCCTGCTTGGGCAAGACTCCTGTTCACTTACACATTGCTTGAAATGCATTGATTTTCCCATTGACTTCACTGGGAAGTGGAATTCCTTCCAAATGCCTGTGGGAATCAGCGGGGGCACTTAAGTGCAATTTAACATTGTATAGTCTTCTGGCTTCAGCCATAGCCCATGATTATGTTTATTAAACGAAACTTGGATGATGTGTTGATAGAAATAGTACAATTTGTGTTAGATAATGCATTGAGGTTTGACTTGGAACTTGTTCTGCTGAGCTAGCTGTGTAGATCTCTTTTTGTAACCCTCACAGAGATACATGAACTTAGGAACTGCTATACATGCTTAAGATATGTAGTGAGACAGTGAGGTACAGTAAAAGCCAGAGGCCTTCTTCACCTTAGAAATCATCTTATAAGCAACACATCTCCTCGAGGTGTCATTTTGCTTTATAAACATGGTGATGGAAAATGGCTAATTGCAGCTGAGTCGAGAAGTTGTGTGTAAGCACATGACTTAACATACTGGTTAGCTGATCACACCAGTCCTTTGGTTCTTACCAGCTTCTTTAAAGGAGGCAGTGAGGGATCCTTCATCCTAGGAGGGAGCTGTGCCAGCATTGCTGAGTGTGGGATTAGGAGCCGTGGCCCAGTCCTGCTGTAGCACTGGCAGCCCTGCCGGCTTCCCTTTCCAGCCTGATGCCTGTGCCCACCAAGTGGTTGGGATTAGAGGCATTACTTTTGTGTTTAATCTCCTTTTAAACACTGTTTGCTTGTGCATGGAGATGCTTCTTGCTCTGAGCCTAGCTTGGATCTCAGGCTGAGCGGAATTCACGCTGCTTTCGAGTATCACTTCATTGCCTCAAATTGAGGGAGAGGTTGTGATGACTTGAATCTGCCGAAAAGGAGGTCAGTATTAAGGTGTTGGGTGGCTGAGTGCTAGGAAACAGAAGAGGGCTGGAGGCACATCAGAACGGATCCTCATTTTGCAAAACACCATTTGGGATCAGGTGGATGGCCTGGTGCCATTGGAATGGGATGTGGGAGACCTGGCTCCACTCCCCAGCTCAGTTGCAAACTTCCTGTGGGATCTCTGGCAAGCCGTTTTATTTATACCACTGATGAGTTTTCTGGAGTACGGGTGCAATAAAAGCAGAAATAAAATCCTTTAGTCATTGCTGTGTTACATGACAGGCATGGGACTGCAAATAAGGCCCAATACCAGATAATTAGTCAGGTTCCAAAATTTCCCATTGAAATCTATGGGAAACAAGTACCATACACAGGAATTAGGAACCAATTCATTTGGATAAATTGAGACTGTGGATTTCACAGTGACTAATTTCATACAAGGATCCGTTCAGCTGATAAGGAGAATAGGCAGGACCAATGGGTGATCCTGGCACACCTCTTGGACCTCTGATTTTATCTTCTCTTAGCTACTTATAATAGTATTTTCCAAGAAGTAATGTTGAACCCTGAGATGCAGAACTCTTTCTAAGGTGCTGAAGATCCTGCTGTCTTCATGTCTCACCTGGCTGTACAGGTGATTTCACAAGCTACGTGTTCCTTGGGGCACAATTTCTTGGAGAGAGGAGAAAAGGAGGTGGTTGTTTTGTGGAGCAGAGCCTTATGATGTGTGTTACTAGTAAAGCTGAGATTAAAACAAGTTCCAGAGACAGACAGCTGTGTGTACAGAACAAACTGGAAGCAGGGAGTGCGACAGTGCAGAATATGGGAGTGTAGGGTGTTGGTAGCTTGCAGAAAGGCTAATTGAGTACTGTGTAATACCCTTTTGCATTTTTTAGAGCATGTCAGAGTTTTCTTAGGAGCCAGCAGTGAAACCTTGAAACTCTGCAATGATGTTCCAGAGGACAGTCCAAGCAGCAGAGTACTAAACTCCTTAGTTTGGGTGTCCTGGGGTCTGTGTGCAGTTCTCTGTTTGGTTCCTTCTTCCTGATCCCCCGTTTGCAGACTGTGCTTGTGGTTTTCAGACCCCACGGCATGGGACACGACCTGAACTGCTTCACTTAACAAACCCAAATAGTTGGAGCAGTTATTTTGTTGTTTTTTATGATAAATGAAATGCCAAGTTTTCCATCTTTGCTTTTTCTCATGGCCCTTTAACCCATGTGGTAGGCTTATTTAGGGAACAAGACAAGCCTGGATGCAGTCCCAGAGTTTGCAGTAGCTTCAGATGCCCCTCCAAAGGTTAGGATACTTCACAGGGGATTTGTTCTGCAACAGAGAGGCTAAAAGGAAACCCATGCTAGTTACTTTTTGCTTTTGATTCTATCCTAGTACTGCCCTGAAAACCAAGCAACAGGAAATATACAGAGACAGCATTGTTGCTGTTGGGTCTAATACCATATTTTCTACTTTTGCCTCATACCAGAACTTCAAAATGTTTGTAAGAATCATTTCACATGCAGGATTATTGTTCCTATTTCTACACCTTTCCAGTAAGAAAAGCCATATTATGCCTGTCACATAAAAATTCAAGTGTTTTACTTTAGATATGGTTCTCTGCTACAGTAGTGTACACTGTTTCTGGGGGCTTTCAGTAAAATGGATATTGGGATTAAATTGTGCATGCTCATACATGACATTCAATGTCTGTGTCTTTCTTCCCTGCCTTATGCCCTTGCAATTGCATTAACAGGGGTTACATTGGACTAATTGTTGCAGGATTGTCTTGTGCCTATGAACAGCACAGATTTGTACCTGTGGAACAGCACTGTAGCAGCTCTGGTGCAAATAACATACCTGAGTTTTAACATTTTGTTTCCTGTTCTAGGATATGATGATGTTTCAGAAACAAACTTGAGGTCTTACAATGTTCATTCTGCTAAACATGTGCAAGAGAACCGTCCTGTGCCCATTCGCAGAAAAAGAAGCATTGGTAAGAAACAAGCTATTTGTGCTTTGGGAGTGAAAGCAGAGAGGGTGCTTTTGGTCAGCCAAGCAGGACATTTCACTGGGAAAATGTGACATGCACAAAGGAAAAAAAGGGCCATTTCTAGCTTCTGCCTTTCTTTTTGCACAAAACGAGTCGTTGCCTGAGAAGCTGTCTTCTGGAGGATGTCCATAGGAGACAGACATGCACAAATTCTTTACATTCACTTTCTTGTTGCAGCATGTTGGAAAGCTAGACCTCGGTTAGAAAATGCTGTGATATTCAATGTATAATTCATAGTGTGGGGAACAACCACAGCAGTGTGCTTTAAAAAACATCAACAGTTGGTAGAGTTTTCAGTACAGAAGCTCCACAAAAGGAAACAGCTTGACTCTTTATTCACAAGAAAAATACGGTTTATCCCAAAAATTAAAAGCCATTGATGGAAACACCAGGGCATTGATTTCCATCACTGTGTAGGGCACCAGGCATGCTTACAGGAGATTTTGTCCTTATTAATAATGATGATGGTCCAACAAAGCCCAAATATAAATTTAAAAAAGGGTTGTGCGAATAGGATTTGCGTGCGGTGCTCTTTCATCTGATTAGATGTGAGCGTTCCGCCATTCCACTGGACTGTGGAAAACATCCGTGGTGTTATCCGTGGTGGGTAATTCAGTGTGTTTGCACTTGGAGCTGTGGTGGTAGGCAGAGATAGCCCAGCTTGCTGTCAGCAGGGATTTGCAGTGTGAATTGGCAGGCGCCCCGCGCATTGGCTGCCTCGGGAGAGCAGCGGTTCTGAAGCAGCCGGCGACGTTGGCACCTCACCCTGCAAGGTGCTGGATGCCTCCCCACCAGAGGCACTGGGAACTGGGTGTGCTCAATAACTTGTAAGAGTTGCCAGCTATCTTGCAGTATTGCATCTGTTAATTTTCTTGAGTTCGTGGCACTGGGGGCTGAGAGTAAGAATTTTCACTCTGTGTACTCTATTGAAATGCATCTCTTTCAAAACTAAGCCTAGATTTCCATGTTGCAGGCACAGGCTAGGCCTGAGCTTCTTTTACTTAAGAACTAAGTGAAGAAGTGCAGGCAGTGTTCCAGTTCCCTGACACATCTAACCCAAGCTATCACAAGCTTCCACTGTAAGGCAAAAAAAAAAAAATAAATAAATCCCAGCTGTCTTTGGAGAACTTGGAGAACTTACCAGCAAACAACTTATCCCTGAAATTGCTATTTTTTTCTGGACTGTTTTGAAATACCAGCTTGACTTCTTAAACAGTCCCTAGGTTGATGATGATACATGGTTTGGATCATGGCAGCATCACACAGTAGTACAGAGCTACTCTTTATAATCCTAAACAAGCTCACCTTACCTGAGCCCACCAGGATATTGGTTTAACTGCAGGTTTTTCAGCAATGCTACTCTGGTGGTTTTGCATCATTCAAGAAATAACAAATTAAATAAAATCCACCATGTACCAAGCTTTGATGACTTCAGAAAAAATGGCAGTTGCCCTTTGGAATGGCGGATGAAACAGACTCCCTGATGTGGGGATGTTAAAGTTCTGGAAGTTGAAACCCAAGTCTTGAAACTTTCAAGCTGGTGCAGGTTGTTTCCCAGCTGTGCAAATTGGGTATGATACAGATAATCCTCAGTTTAACTTCTGAGGTGGTGTTTGCCAGGTGTTGCATGTTTGTGTGATGGTATTTGTGTGCAGTGATGACCCCAGTGCTGGAAAACAACAGCTGCTGTTGCACAGTCACTCTGAGGCTGTACTAGGGGGTCATTGAATGTGGAGGAGCTCCTGGCTTGCTGTCACTTCCAGAGCCGGGATTGTCTTATCTCACGGTATGTGCTCCAAGCTGTGTCAGGAGCCAGGCTGCTGGAAACCCTCATTTTAGGGCCGGGCTTTGGGAGCGAGTCGAGCTTGTCCCCAGGGTGACACCACAGCTCAGCTGTAAGCAGACAGTGCTCAGCACTGGCTTGCCAGTGCCCAGCGGGGACTGGGAGCGCCGGTCCCGCGTGTACCTCAGACGTGTGGGTGCTCTGGGGCGGGCGCAGCTGCTCACCCGGGGGTGTGACTGTCCTGTGCCCACAGAGGAGGCCATCCCGGCGGTGTGCAAGACGCGGACGGTGATCTACGAGATACCTCGGAGCCAGATCGACCCCACCTCGGCCAACTTCCTGATATGGCCGCCCTGCGTGGAGGTGAAGCGCTGCACCGGCTGCTGCAACACCAGCAGCGTCAAGTGCCAGCCCTCCCGGATACACCACAGGAGTGTCAAGGTGAGCAGGGGGCTGCAGCGCCCTAACTGGGTCCCCTTCAGCCTGGAAACCCCGCTTACCCCAGTGCCTGTGTGACCCAAACCTTTACACCCCATCCTCGGGTAGAATGCCCCCTCCAACTCAGTGAGCAGATGGCCTTTTCAAGTTACGTGGTCATTGGAAAATCTTTGGTTTGGATTTGGTTTTCACAGGATTCCCTTTAGGTCTCTCTCTTTTTTTTTTTTTTCAATGAAAATAAAGTTGATTGTGCCTTTCCCATGATCTCGCACAGTACAGATCTTAAAGTTAAGAAGATAAAATGACTCAAGGGGCATTGGACTTAAAAAAATAAATAAATCACAGTATGGAATGCTGTTTTCTTAATTAAATATTATGCAGCCTAAATTGGGCTTTTATATCTGACAACATAACACTTTTGATCTGAAAAAATGTGTTTCAAATTATCTTACCCCAGGGATAGAAGACTCAACAGCTTCATGCTGTATTTACTCATTAGACAAAATCCCTATTGCAACTTTCCAGTAAATATTACGTGAAATATTTATGTTCATTTGGCTTCACTGTGTTCTAATTTTATCAGTATTTAAACAAGTACTGTTGATCTACATCTGTGTGGAGATTAGACTTACACTTAGCATTCATATTGTAAAGACTCTGAGTTCTTGTTGCCCTGAATTTAAGACCAGAATTAAAATAAACCCGACCACATTGTTAACGTAAAATTGCTCAGCACAACACACTGGTTGCTGCACTTGCAATGGATTTCTTGAGAAAAGTGCTGTTCACTTAGTGCTGTACATCCTAGAACAAAAATAAGGCACCTAAGCCATTTCATTGTTTTTCATACACTGTTTTTCATACATGCAGACATGTGTCTGGGCAGAATTTCTCTTTTCTGTTTCTGAACATCTGAGAAATGTTTTTTTCATCCAAATAAGCTGGAGAAACATGTGAGATTCCCTCAGTGTTCCCAAAAATAATCGTATTTAAACTTGCTTGCTGCCTTGCCTTTATGGGATACGCTTCGCAGAAACAATTAAAAATGAGGTAAAAATTTGAATCAATAATTGCTTGAGGGCTGAGAACAAATTGGGGAGATTGAAGGACTGCAATTGTAAACCTTTCTGAATAGGCGCTAAACATCAGAGTGCCTCAGGGTTGTGATATTTAGTGCTGTTGCCTTTGGGTTTGGTGCAGCTTCCACCTGATTTTGTGTAGCAGCGAACATGTACAGATCAGCTGGATGTGCTCAGCAAAGAGCTGAGACGTGTGTGATGAACTTGCTGTTGGTACCTGGGTGTGATATTACAACCTTGTGCTTCTCTCCTGCTCCTGAGGGGTGGGGGAGATGACAGATGAGAGAGAGGGTCTTGGCTGGGACACTGAGTGTTCCCTAAGAGCTGCAAACTCCTGGCAGCAGCTTTGCAGGATGTCACTGCTGGGGCTGCTTCCCCAGCACGCCACCACGTTGAAGGAATTTTAGTCTCTCAGCCTGTTGTAGTGCTTTTAGATTTGCATTCATTTTAGTAGGGCACAAGCTAAAAGTAGGCTCAGCTGAGCAGCTGCTTTTCGTGGCTGTGTAAATATATTGCCACCAGCAATATCAATATACGTCAGCCAGCTTTGGAGGACATTTTTTTTCCAAGCTCCAAGACTGCTCCAAACAGTCATTAAGTTGCAGGGGAAAAAAAGGACAAGAGGTCAAGCAGGAACAGGATGTTCATTGTAAAGGTTGTAGGCTGACCCCACTGTCACACCAGAACTCTTAGAACAGAATCCATATTTATGCCCTCCAGAGTCAGATCCCCTTGTAGCTTTGATGTAATTGATGGTTTTCGGAGCTTTTTGCCAATCCTAAGTTTAGAGCTGAATGTCTGCTCCTGCCATTAAGTAGCTGGCTCAGAGCGAGGGTCCCTGGAAAGGTGGGAGCGGTTTTGGAGAGCCTTCTCAGCTGCTCTGCAGTGCAGTTGGAAAGCCGGCTTGTGTTTTCCCCTGATGTCAGACTGCATAAAAGCTCTCTTTTGATGGAACATTGAAAAGGCTTTCCCCGCTTCCTCCTCATTGACAAGGTAGTGAGATCATAGCTGGCCCATTCACACTAGAAAAATGTTCATCCAGAAAGGTCAGCAAGTGGGTTTGCATCATCCAACAGGCGAAAGCAGAGGGGGTTTCCTTTGTCTCACTGAGGGCCACTGTAGTCAAGGTTAAGAGACGGCTGGGGCAGTGTGGGAGGAGCACTGGAGGTGCTTGTGTTAGGGCATTTCGTTCCTGGGACATGATTCAAAGGCTGGAGGATTTGGGCATGTCCTTTCTTTGTCTTCACTGTGCTCTCATCAGTGAAATACCATTAATGTGGAATTGAAGCTGTAGGGAGGCTCCAGGCCAGGGGATTGGTGGAACAGCGTCCCTGAAATGGGTCTTGTAAGGTTTCAGTGGGTTTCATTAGTGAAAGGTGGGTTTGCCCTGCACAGTGACAAGTGAGCCCATGAGAGCACAGCCTCCTGGCCCTGAAGACATCTCTGTTCAGCAAACTGCACCTGCACAGCCCTGCAGAACTCAGACTGAGATGAAGAGGCTGGTTGAGAGCTGCTCTTTGATGGGAAGGAAAGGATTCTATTTCTCTCCTGTCAGTGGTGACAAGGGGGAGTTAGGGGTGTTGGTGTCCGTTACAGAGAAATTTTTTTCCTCTGTGTGCAAAAGCATTTCAGTAACATCTGCAGATCCTGTTGCTTCTGTCTAATGAGTTCAAGTATTTACCAAGTACCAGGCCATAATTTATTTGGGGACTTCCAAATAAAGTTTGGAGGAACTTCCAAAGAACAAGAAGACTGAACAAGAGTCTTCCCAAGAGGCTTTTTGAGCATGGTGTTGTTCTTGGTGGGTTTGGTCACAGAAGCAGAAGATTATTAATATTATGGAGCAAATCCTGCCTATACTACTAATTTTGAATAGCCAAGCTGAACAATATGATTGTTTGCAGCAATGTTCATATGCAAATTTAGAAACAAGAGCTAAATGACTCCAGCTACCTCAGCTTTGCCTCAGGTTGGCCTTGAGCAGAAGCCCTGCCAACTTTAGCCATTTCAGCATATTCAGTGTTGAGCTGATCTGGGGAATCTTAACCTGGTATAGTCTTAGAGTACCTGACTATGAGGGTGAGGTGCAGAGAAAAGGAGATGGGCAGGAGGGAATGCAGGAGCAGCACCTCAGCTGTCACTGGGGAGTTGTTCAGAGGTTGGAAAAAAATGCTGGAGTTCAGGATGAGCTGTTCAACAGAGCTACCCAGCCTCAGAGAGGGTTGAGAAGGCCTTGCAGAGAACATGGGATGTGTAGGTGAAATGGCTGTATGCCACGTTTGCAGGTTTAAGAACCTTTCTCTTCTGCCTTTGGGATAAGCAGCACTTGGATTGAGCTGTGGCTTAACTGCAGTTGCAGCCAGCACTTGGTGGGACTGGCAGGCAGGACCAGGTATCAAAGGTCAGTTTAGGAACAGGAGAAACAAAGGAAACCCCGACAGGTGAAGGCGGAAAAGCAGCGAGGTGCCCTCGGAGCATGGGAAGCCCTGTCAGCCTGGCAGAGGGCAGGGTCTGGCTGCTGTGCTCAGGGACAGAGACCCCACACGGCCATTCCTGCTCTCCTGTCCCTGCAGCAGTGACTTGCCAGGCCCTGGAGGCTCCTGATGCCTCCCCAGTCCTTCAGTCCCTGTTGACTCACATCTTTCTCACAGACAGGTTTTCCCTCTGTTGTGTCACCATGCAGTTATTTTAATATGGAAGCAATAGATGGTTCTCAGAAGTATCCTCATTCAGTTGCTTTTTGGGCTTGTTTCCATCCAGTATTTAGGTATCAGCCCCATGAGTTCTGCTGATGTGAGGAACTTTCTGTGCTGACACTTCTTTTGCGACCTCCTGCCCATGATAAATTTTAGCATTTTACTGGAGGTGTTTTGGACATTTCTACTTACAGTCTTGTTTTTTTCCCCCTGCTCTTAATCCGTGATTTCATCTCTCCCGGAGAATCTCTAAAAAAAGTGTTTCCATGAGGTTTCCATTAGGCTACATATTTTTATCAGATTTTATTGTCGTTTTTACTTAGCCACCACACTGTATTGCAGGATGTGGACCTAGAATCTACTCTGATGCAAGTATGATGCCACTGATTATATACCATTTGAGAAGCTAATCAGTCATTTCTCTGTCTTGCTCTCAAAGAGTTTTTATATAGTGGTGTTTTCTGGATCTGGAGGGTTTGAGGATTTTCATTTTTATTACACTAGAGACAAGTAAAGGGAGCTTGTTGATTTATTGAGGACTGACCACCTCAAAGTTCTGTGTAATACACTTGAGAAACTGTACAATATAAACACCAGGGAGAAAAACACAAAGAAGAAAAAACCATTTGTACACAAGGCCAAATCCCATGCTGTTGGCACAGCTACCCCTGTTTCTACCCACAGAAAATGTGACCTGCAGCCTTCAATGTTGTAGATCAGCATTGCGTGTGGCAGCAGGTGTTAACAGGTGAGACAGACACAGCAGCCTATCTGGTTTGTGCTGCTTCAGTTCCAGTATTTGCAACACCTACAAAATAACATTCCTTCAACTTGTGTAGCGTGAAGTAGGGCAGTGGAACGTGTGCTGGATTGTATTTTAACTACAATACTAAAATCCAGCTTTAAATTACTGCATAAATTCATTATGATCCTCTACAAAGTATCACTGTTTCTGGGCTTTTAGCTGTTGTTTAATACCAAATAGCTGCAGGAATTGCATATATCTTTCAGTTTGTAAAACCAAGTGAAACAAGGACAGGCTTTTAAAAGCTTGATTACAGTTTATTTTTGTTGCTTGTAATTTTCAATGAGACTGGTTTATTCTAACAGCTGTAATAAGCATGGCAGATCTGAGAGCTGTTTCGTGATTGCTGGGTCCCTTTCTTTGTCTCTGAGGATGGAGGTGTCTTAATTACTGTTTGTTTTCATAAATTTTAAGGATTAGTCATCCTTTGATGCCAGATGACTCAGTTGTACCATACATTTTCAAATCATCGTGTTCAAAGGCTTGATGGAGTTGGATTCTGATAGGGAATTTTGAAGCATACTGCTTTGACCCATAGTTAGTCTTTCAGATAAAGTGTTCTGGTATGTCATGGCCAGCTCTTAATCTGTTTACATGGAGATTTGACAGTTTCAGAAGATACCTTTTAATGTGGCTACTTCAGTTATTGCATCTGTTTCTGTAACTTTTGTTTGCTGGGTAGATGAAAATGATCTCCAGATCCTGTTGACACAAGGGGTGGTGACTAAAACATGGATCTGAACTCCTTGCTCTGTGAAAGCTCAGGCAGATCTCCCATTTGCTTTAGAAAGGCCAGGATTTTGCTCTAGCTCCTCTCACTGGCATTCAGAGGCCCTTGATAGTTGTGACCCCAGAGCTAGAAGTGTGTTTCTGGGAACTGGGAATGGAGTGGGTTTTTCCAGCCATCGCTCTCATTTTGTGATACTGTTGTTCCAGTTTTGAAAGGGCAAGGGAATGATTTTTGCAGTATGAAGATGGATTTGGAGCATCGAATCCCCACCAAACACACAAGGAAACCGTGGCTGGGAGTGTCATTGTGGATGCTTTATTTGGTAGTGACTGGAGCTTTTGGTTGGACCACCCTTTATGGCTTTGTCATGTAACTTCTGTAGAGGCAACCGGACTCCCCTGACCTGCTCCCTCATCTCTCTTATTTATACTGCATCCCTGTGATTTCTTGTGCAGTCTTGTTCGCTGGGACAGCCACACTGCAGTGCCCTTTTCTCAGATGTGTAGGTCTGAGAAGCCATGATTTAATTGCAGTGATTTCCATTTCCAAGCAAATGATCACCACCTATCCTACAGTGTTCAACACAGTTGAGAACTAAACACTGGACCCCTTACAAACTCTCTAGCACTCTCTTTGCCCACAGCAGGCCATATTCCTGTGCATGGCCCTGACCATCGTGCCCACTTCACTTAGCACAAGTCAGTGCCCAGCATCCCACGAGCCATTTCAGCATGCCAGAACATCAGTGCTCTGTCCTCTCTGCCATTCCTCCTCTCCTGGCTGCCAGCCTGTGGGTCAGGATGTCCTCGTGTTCAGTGTCCCCCCACACCAGCATCCTTCTCTTCTGCCTTTGTTTCCTTCAGATGAGAGATCTGCATGTAGCCAGAGCTGCTCCAGCACGAAACTTCCTCCATCCCCAACTTGCCCTCCAAACTTTTTTATTTTAAGGGTGCCATAAGTGGAGCAGTGCAGTTGTGAACAGTTGGAAGGACTGGGGAGAAATATTCTGTCTGCCAGCTTTCCACAATAAAGCCAAAGGAGTGGTAGTTCACTTGGACCTAAAAACTGTGCTTGAGAGCTCTTGTGACCAAGCCCCAGGTTGTTGCAGGGAGTGAGTAGGGATGAAACTGCTTTCTAAGGTGATGTTCGGATCCTGGCTGTATAGGGTTGAGCACTTCACATTCAGGGGGCTCTGGAAACACCGATTTATAAAGAATAAAATGTATTACAAACCAACTGAATGCATTCACTGTCAGCCTTTAACAACACTTACAGAAGATTGTGCTAAAAGTGGCAGTTTATGAGAACAACCACTAATTTGAATCTGTATAGAAGTTTATTGTGATACATGTGGAAACTGAGTTGCTTAAAACATCAAACCAAAATGAATGGGAAATTGTTTTATTTCTTGGGGGAAAATTGTTTCAAACTACTGAACTTGAATAAACAAATAGTCTGTGCAATAAATGCTTACAAGATGCACAATTAAGATAAAAGATGATTAGTATGCTAACATTTTATATGGTTTTGGCTTCATTAAAAATAGAGGTATATAGTTATCTGTCCTCAGTTCTGAACTGTAACCATGTGATGTGTCTCAGTACATACCTCATCGTATTTTATAGGTGGCAAAAGTGGAGTATGTTAGAAAAAAGCCAAAATTAAAAGAAGTTCTGGTGAGATTAGAAGAGCATATGGAATGCACCTGTACATCATCAAATACTAATTCAGATTATAGAGAAGAAGAAACTGGTATGTTTTCCCTTTTTTTTTGCATTAATGCTGATTTCATATGGACCTTATTTTTATATTAGTAAAGAATGTAAAGCAAACGTTGCTTACAGTGAACTCAGTAGAGAAGCTTCCAGCTACTTCTCTGTGTTGAAGATGGCAAATAAGGGCCAGTTTATGCTGTATAAGGAGTTTGGATTTCAAATTTAAAGTGTACCACTTCTCATTAGGTTGGCCTTTAAATAATTGTAAATGCCCAGTATTGTTCAGGTCTTGCTTCACTAAGTTAAAGGTTGTCATATTGCAGCTCATGGGTGAACTCTGTTGCCCAATTTCTTTAGATGTTGTGGAGGCAGGGATAACACTGAGATTTACTTGACCTTGGGGAAAATATGAATGAAATTAATGTAAAGCACATAGGAATAAACTCAGGATTCAAGGCTAAGGAGCTAGTTTGGAAACAATGCTGCTCATTCCTGTTGTTTCCTTACCTGTTTATCAAGAATTTGTCAGTTGTTGCATTAAACCTAAATTTGCCTTGTCAAGACAGCCTTTGAGTTACAATGGGGAAAGATTTATGGGGAAAAATTACTTTCAATCTGGCTTTCATAAAATCATTCTGAATTAATCTAAAATCATTGGCTCTGATCTACTTATTACAGTGCAGTCAATGCAGAGCTCGGCACACTTATTCAGGAAACCCACTATGGTAAAAAGGACATTTCCCTTTCTCCTGGTACTGGTTGAAGGCAGCCTCAAAAGTTTGTTTTGCACTTCTGCAGGGAATTNGAAAGCTGCCCAGAGATGATAGATTCTGTAGGTGGCTGAGTGAGGAAGGGTTTTCTGTACTGGCTCCATCCAGCATGGACACATAAACCTGGTCCAAGCAAATGTAAACTTCAGTTGCTATGTACAGAGCAGAGGAATTAGAATTACTATAAAAGCAAAGTTAGACCTCTGCTGCAATTTTAATGGACATCAATTTATAATCTGAGCTGAGTGTTTAGCTGAAACTAGGTGGAGTTATTAGACAAAGCCACATATAAAGTGGCTATTTTTAATGTGGGTACGGTTTGATACATTTTCTACATCTCCCATTTTGGAAAAAAGTTTCATTAGATCAATTTCAGTTTTCCAAATTGTCTTTCATTGCCATAGATTAAGTACCTATGATTTTAAGATCAAAATTTTTGGTTTTGATATGTGTAAAAAAATGGGGCAGAATCATCATGGACAAATACGTATTTCTTGAATTTAATTACTGATAGGAACAAAACTTGCACCCAGCAAGTGGACGGTGAGCTGAAAATAGCTCAACTCCAGAGCTGAAGGCAAATGTTGAGTACTGCATGGTAACAGTAATTATAGATGGATCCTGGGAATGACGTGTGCAATGCCAACTTTGCTTATTATTTCTTTACTTCTGTGTAATTACTTTGTAAACTCAATGTCAAATCAGATGTTATAAAGTTATTACTTTAATGCAAAGGATAATGAGATTTCTTTGAAATGTAAACGGTTTGAGTATTTATGACTTCAGTGTTAGACAAAATGCATTACCTTAGGGCTTTTCACCAGCCCTGCCCTTATGTTAACAGGAAGGCCTAGGGAATCAGGTAAAAAACGGAAACGAAAAAAGTTAAAACCAACATAAAACCTACTGGAACTATTTGATATTCAGGTAGGACCTATATGCTGAACACCCTAATAGCACAAGTACTGGAAAACTTAATCAAATATCATCACTTCAACTTAATCACTGTTCAAAATCTTGACACTTGCTACCTCAAGGCTGCAAAGAGATTAGATTTGATTGGCTTTGATAATTCTACCTGCTGGTATTTTCCCTTTAAGCTCCACATCACCATCAGCATCTTACATTCTTGAGCTACTTCCTTTTCTTGCCTTTTTTTATTTCTTTTTTATTGGAGGGTGCTAATACTTCAGCTTCTGAAATCTCAAGTTCCATTGCCTCTGCTTGTGTTTCATTATTATTGATTTCTGAGGTGAAAGCATCACGTGATAATGCATGAATGAATTGCCAGATTACAAATCATTGTGTTCCCAGTCCTTGGCTGTGAAACATTGTGAGTGTACATACAGCAAATATTATTATTTATGTGACCATCAAACCCATGTTCTGGTATGAAATGGGGTTGATTGCACATGCACCTGACACACAATCTGATGATCTGCTTACTTGACCAGAAAAATGCTAAGAAATACCTTTTATTTTTTTGTGTTGCAGAGTCCTGTGTTACTTACACCAGAAAATTAAGATCTTTATTTTTGGTCTGTTCAGTCTCAGTAGGATGATGATAGTCAATCATCAAAATTCATGAGGTTTTCAGTGTAGTGAAAAACTAACACCCTCTGGATGACTGAAATCCTTTGGCCAACATATTAGCAGTGTATGATGATGGTGACACACATCCCAAAGTAAATATGGAATTTCCATTTCTTAATGACTTGAAAGTATGTAAACTGCAGCACTTGCA
>WAAG01019507.1:0-22618 GCA_013390105.1 Tichodroma muraria | reverse complement strand
AGGTAACAAATTCCAGGCTTGAAATCTCCAAACTATGCTTTGGTGCCGGTTCACAGGTCAAAAGAACTGTGAAAAACTTAACAGAAGTATCTTGTACCATAACTTAATTAAACAAACTTGCGGACAAATGCAATGCACTTATCAGTACCTTGTCAAAATTCAAAATGACAAATGGGAAATGCACCAAAAGTCTCAAAAACCTTGAACCTCAGACAAGGTAAAGAATTATTCTTCACCTGAGGTCCACCACTGTTTTTTTCAAATATCTCATGCTCCCAGAAGAAACTCCACAGATGTGAACGGAGAACGTGCCCACGGGTTATGACAAGAATGGTAGAATTCTTCCCATCTGGGAACTGTGGGCAGTATCAGCTGTCCCTTTATGCCTTATCTCTAACTGTCTAAAACCAGAGAGTTCAGATGCAATTGTCCCTCTGAGGTGAATAACACAGCAAAAAGAGAGCAAATGAATGTGCAATGTATTAGACAATACAAACATGACAAAATCAGAACAAGTACTACATCTCAGGCACTTTTGTCACTGGTCTCTGCACAGGAGAGGCAGTAAACTGGCAGAAAGGAAAATGAAAGGTGGCAATGAAGCAAGTCAGACTAATACTATTGCCACAGCAATGGTTCTCATACCTCAAAAAGCCCAGAAGCTCTTAGTTTACATCCACATGTAGAAATGCAACCTGACTGCAAAGAAACTCAAACTGGCAGCAAAAGAAATCACTGAGGACCAGCTCTTCAGCAATTCTATAGTGGCATCTACAGAACCACTTCTTAAGATGCAGAAACATCTCCTCACAGGACCCTCTCCTGAAGATCACCAGGTGCAGGGTTTGGTAATGCTGCCCTGACTCCTGTAGATGTGGCAGAGGAAGCTGTTGCCCTGTTGTCTCTCTTGCCTTTGAAAATGTTCCCCATGGCAAGCGCTTCAAAATGGCAATAACTGCACTGTGAACAACCATGATGAATATTCTCAGATGGCAATAAGAACACAAAATGTGTGGGGTGCTGGAACACACAAAGCTGGGGCAGAAAGACACATCAAACCTTGACACTGTGGGGCAAATGCAGGGACAATATAAAGTTCCTTGAAATGCCTTATTTTCACTCATGCCCCTATACAGAGTGTATTTGCTGCCTAAATGTATGCATCACATGATGAATAATTCTTGGTGGATCAGGCCAAACATTCCCAAAGGCCTTCTTACCCATATGAAAGGGAGCTCAGATAACTAACATGCAAATTGCAGCCCCCTTATAAGTGGCAGAGAAGCGTATGCAACACACGGGCGGCTTTACTCTGGTTCAGCCCTTTGTGCTTTCCCATTCACTGGGCTTTTTTGCTGCAGACCTTTCTGCTGACCACTAGTACACTAATTCACCAAATCAGAAATCCCTTCAGCTATCTCGTTCTCAGCAGATATGCCGAAACACAGACATGCATAACTTGTGAGGGGAGACAAAAAAAGTGAAAAAAAAAAAATAAAAATTATGCAATCACAAAACCAGCACTTCGAAATCTCAAGCTCTTTCTGAACTCTTGGTTTAGTTGAGTTTTTTGCTGCAGCACTGGTTGTTCATTTGTGCAATTGTGATAAATACAGGTTTTACTGGGGGTGAGGACTGTCAAGCTCAAAGCAAGGAAAAAAGTGCTCAAAAGCAGTGAAACTCAAAGGATCAGGGCTAAAATATTAATTAAACTATGTTAATTGCTCAATTAAAAAAAATGCATGTTTTTCCTGCAGTCTCATGGATCGAGAGTAAATCTGTGATTTCTGAATGCTTGAGGTAAGCAATACTTGCAAAAGGGCATGAACCCAATAAGCTGACCTATTAACCAAGGGAAGAGAGGTTAAGTGGAAGACTAAATAACCTGACATTATGAGTTGAAACAGCAAGGAAAACTTAGTCTCAACGAGATTCCAACCCTGCTGACATTCCTTTTAACTTCGTCTCTCAAAGTGTACTATAGTTGGGATCTGAGCCTAAAGTTTATGGTGTCCAGCATCCTTCCTACATTCTGATGCCTTCCACCAAGTGGCAGATAAGACCAGCCTTATATTGTAGCTCAGCTAGTACAAAAAGGAATTATGTATTCTTCTCAGGATATGGGTTCTTTCTCCTCAAGGTCCCCTCAAGAGCCCCAGCTCTGTCTGTGGCAGCTCAGGCTAACTAGAAATTCCCAGGGACAGAGGAAGGTTATGATGAGCTGTAATTCAGAGGGGCCTCCGCAGTTGCATGTGAGTATTTTAAGGGTGCAGCAAAGAATTTTTGTAAGTCTGGTGCAGGTAGATGCTTTCTGTCCTAATACAGTGCACTCAGCTCTGTGGATGGAGAGCACCAACTCCAAACATAAAATATTGTTTTTCTCTCAATATATGTAACTCCAATGAACCTTATTGGAGCACTGAGGTTACACTGAGAAGATTACACTCCTTAATGTGCAGTTACAGCTGTACTGTAAATGCAACATTACACGCTTTCTATTATGGTTCAAGACCACTCCGCTCTTCAAGACTGTTATAAACCTCAGAAAACAGGGGTTTATAATGGAAACGCTGAAACACTCAACTCTAAAAACCCTGGCAGAGAGGAAATATAGCTATAAATTCAGCTTTTCTTTTCCAGTATACACACTGGTAAGTTATGAATAATACGTATTTCTACACTTACAACAGACACACACACACACACTGCTCAGGGTAACCTTTGCTGTAAAGGTGGAGGATGGAAAGAGCTCAGAGTGGAAAGAGCAACCTTTCATCTTATGTTTTACAGAGTTACTGCAGCTGCAATGATGACATAAAGCCAGTAATTGAAATTTAGTAACCTGTGCACCACAGCTGAATTTTGAAAACATTTTTAAGAAAGGGTGGGTTATGTTTGTAGGGTCAGCAAGAAAAAGACATGAGCCCCCTCAAACCCCCTCAACCTTCTTTGTTTCTAAAAAAACTTGACTGTTAGGATGCTGTTTAAATGATGTTGCAAATCACCTTGCCATCCATTCAAAAACAGATATTCTACATATATTCTCTTCCATATATAATCTGGTCCCTATCTTCTTATCACTACCAAGAAGCAAAATTTGGACTTGTAACTAACTAGATTTGCTAATGTAAAAACCCTGCTCTGTTTGGCAAGAGGAAGATGGGCAGGCAACTGTACTACCACTGTGGCTGAGGCATTTGGGGATTTCTTCAGATATTAATAGCAACTGCAGAGATGGGTCAATATAATCCCATTAGCCATATCATGCTGTGTGATTTCTGATGTGTGTGAGGAAAGGAAAACAAAACCGACACAATTGCCACTCGGGAGGAGTGCTGATGCTGCCTAAACAGGGAAATCCGTGCCTGTTTTAAATATTGCAGCCTGACTGTCAGATGGGGAAAGGTAGAGTAGGGAGGTCCATCCTCATCCAGCACCAGGAGGGAGGGGGCAGAGGCTGCCACCACTGCTGCTGCCTGCACAGGGCTTGGTGCCCACCACCACCATCCTCCTACTTGGTCACCTGTCCTGCCCCCAGGTTTCAGCGCATCCCCAGACATCACACTTCTCTGGAGACATTCTTGCAGGAGTTCTGACACCCTGGCTTAAGTTGCCATATGTACTGCCCGCGTACAGAGAAACACTCAAAGCTCAGCAAGGCTGCATGAAGGTATGATTCCTGTTTTTATATTAGTGCTGTTCACATTTAAGAGAGTTTTTTGAATGTGTAGGGAATGCTTTCAGATTGAAATACCCCTATAAACTAATTTATATTCCATTTCAGATGCGCCCATAAGTTATTTTCTATTACAAATACAGTAACAGTGCCACTAATCGGTCTATGAGGTCCATGAAAAACTTCGCCTGGAAAGCAGCCCATGAGACCTCCCCATTACAGCTGCTGGGATTTTTAAGGTAATGTATTAATTGGTAGAAAGTTTAGAACTTCTTACCAACACCTCTAACTCTAGCTATATCATCCTCATTTCAGATCTGAGGGCACTGTGTTTAACCTCTCTGCATGTTTGATTCATGAAGGACACCAGCTCTTCAGCTTTCTGCTTTCTGCCTTTCTGTATGACAGCAGTCCTGGTGCCATAGTGTGCAAGCCCCACACACCCAAAACCCTGCCTCTCACTGGCCCAGAGCTGCCAAGCCTCTCAACGGGAAGGGAATTGCCTCCTTGTCCAGACTTGTTCAGTTCAGCATTTGGCAACTTCTGCAGAGACCAACAGCAAAGCTACTTTATTGACATTGAAAGGGCAACACAATTCCCAGCAGAACCGAGAACTTCCTTTCTAATCTTCTCTTGGGTGTCACCTTTACTAGAAGGGTCTCCTGTCTTCACTCCCACCTTTTTGGTTTAAATAGGGTCTTGCACCAATAGCCTTAGCTAAAATCTCCCGCTTTGGTCCCACAGTTTTCAACCTGCCCATTGCCTGTTGCTTCACTCCAGAAGCAGTAGCTGAGAACCAGTGACCCTGACCATAAGTAATGTCTACAACAAATCTATGGTCTTCAGAATAATAAGTAAATTATTTGTAGGAAAGGACCACAAGGGTATAATTGTGTCATTGAACCAAGTCCCTATGCACAGGGCATTACTGTCTCATGTACACTTAGCCCTAGAAGGTCTGCAGTGTGTCCTTTTGCAAGGTATTTACCACAACCCCCTGGCAAATTTACACTCAGGTGTAAGGACCAACAGCAAGGCTGGAATAGTTTCCCAGGTGCCTGCTTGCCAGAGGATCACAGGTTCAGAAGTGTTTTACCTTACCCAAGAAGCACACAAAACCATTTCTCCTCCCTCTGCTATCTGATCACCGCTCTGTTGTATTAAGCAGCAGAGTGAAACGGAAGCATTTCCAAGGATTTTCACTGTAGTGGTCTGAACAGCCTGAAACTTTGGGTTACCTCCAGTTGAGCAAACAGCAGACACACTGGAAGAAGGAAATGTACATAGGCAGAGTCCATTGCAGCCACATATGCAAAGTGTGTATTTGACAATTTCTCTCTACTAAGACCTAGAAAGTCAACTTAAAAGGAAAAAAAAATGCTTTAAAAGCAAGCTTAAATTCAGCAAAAAGCTGGATGCTATAAGACCTTTATTCACTAAAGAAATATTTACAGCCGCTCTAGAGGAGTGGGATTCCTAGCCTCACTTTTTCTAAGACAGAATGATTATTTATCTCGCTAACCTTTACCTAGAGGTGCCAACACATCTAACCATGGCTGCAGGGAAGAATGGCACCTCTCCCCGATCCCAGGCGCTGACACTGCCGACAGCGCCGCCAGCCAAGCCAAACTCCGATGACTTTGCCCAAGGATGTGTCACAGGAACGGCATGGCAAAGCTTCCCAGCCAAAAGCACGGGGCAAGGAGAACTAGGATGGACCACAGGTTTTACACGGAAAAGCCCAGGAGATCCTTACCTTCAGAGGTCTCCCATGCCTCCTCCAGCGGTTCCTGGTCGGGGTGCCAGCCCAGCTGCCCTGCAGCAGCCTGGGGGCGGCAGTGGGGCGCGGAGCCACCGCCGCCTCCGCAGCACAGACAGGTGCGGGCGCAGCCGCCTGCCCGGACCGCGGGACTACAACTCCCAGGAGCCCCCGCGCCTCCCTGCCTCGTCCCCCTGGGCTACCCGCCGCCACGCCCTCTGGGGACTGTAGTTCCACCATCATCCCCAGCCTCTCCGGCTGACGTCCTCTTTCTTGCTGGGAAAGGAGGCTTACCGTGGCCGCAAACGGAGCTAACACTCTGAGACCTTTAATATGTTTCTTTTTTAAAAGGTCTATGTATGTATGTCTGCATTACAAATAAAATAAAAAAGGTGCAAAACTCAGAAAATATTTTTATCTCCATGTCCTGGGTTGATGCTGAAGTGTATCCCCATTCGTCTGTTTAGCTCAAAAAATAAGTTTTGCACCTTTAAAACTGGATCTGAGAGTGAAGGGGGGAGCAGGAGAAGCGGTGGAATGTCTAAGGAGATTGTTTTCAAAACATAAAGATAAGAGTTTTCAGCCTTCCTACACACATGGCCTGTGTTGTATGCAGTGTGGATGGCAGGAGAGCTTTCCTTTGCTTTTTTGGTTAGTTTCCGGTTAGCTGAAGCAGAGTCTCTGGACTGTGGGGTTTTTTTCCTTTTTCCCTGGAACTACTCAAACCTGCTCTGGACTGAAAACTCAGAAGAGCACCAGGAGCTCACACCTGTGGCCCACGGAGCCTGGCCTGGCCCTGGCATTTCCCAGCACCGGAGGGACTGACCCAGACTGAGTGAGCCGAGCTGCGACCCACGGGAGAGACTTTTCTAAATTTGTCATCTCTTCGGAGCAACAAGAGGTTTTGTTGTTTAGTATTGTTCATTTGTTTTGCTGGGGAGTGCTTTGCCTTTTAAATAAACAATTTTTTCCACTTTTCTCCAAGGAAATTTTTTTCCCTGAACCAGTTGGGGGGAGGGACTGTTTGAATTTGTTTTCTAGAGGGACCCCATTCGGAGGTTTCTTCCCAAATTTGCCCTAAACCAGGACACTCCAGCAAGAGGAAAATGGGAAGTTAGTGTACTTCCAATTGTCTTTCTGCTTCTGGTGGGGGTTCTTTGGTTTGCTGTGAAGGGAGAAGGGGAAAAGTGAAAAATAAAGGCTCATAAGCAAGTGTTGCCGAATAGCTTTGCAAAATCAGACGGGAAAAACTTAAATGTTCCCATACACTAATTAGTTAATGACTGGCCTCAAGCCTGCAAACATGCTGATACTTAACTGTATCCTCCACTGGAGTGAATGCAATTGAATCTCATACTCCAGTTGTTTCAGAAACTCAAGGCCTCTAGAAATTATAAGCATGGCTTAATAGTGCTGAGATTTTAAAAGTAATTAAGAGCTTACCCACATTGGGAGCTGCTGCAGAGTAGCTTCTTTAGCGTAACTCCCCTTCCCTGTGCTGAACATGTATTTTCACACTAACACTGCTTTATTCTGAATTAGTTTGCTCTATTTAGGCTTTCAATTCACAAGCTACCGTTGCCCACATTTAGGTGAGCCTAAATTGCATGTTCTGTTTTTATTTTGAGTTCAAGCTTTCATTTAGGCATTTGTTCCCAAAAGCTAGGCATTTCTTTTGAAAACTAGTGGTGAAGTTTCTCACACAGTCACTGCTGCCCTGAATTTGGGAGATCAATAGGATCACTAAGTGCCATGAGACTCACAAAAAATCCCTTTGGGAGCATGGGCCTATTTGCCTAACTGTGAATGTTTGTTTTTCTAACACAAGGCTGTGCAAAGGAGAGAAAGTTCTTCTGTCAGAGTAAAATCTGCTCTTAGTAATTAGTCCTTGTGGGCAGCTAGTTTTAACAATACTTAACAGAGAACAAAAAAATCATAATCTGTCCAGAATATAGCAAGAACTTTAAAGTTTTGCCCAATTTTTATTAATTGCGTGTGCATAAAAAAATCAACAATGCTAATGTACAATGAGCCAGAGAAGTTCTACCAAGACCAGTAGCTATTAAACCCATGGATACCACAACAGGTCCCCTTTACTTGAGGTGAAGAAGAGGAGAAGGCAAGGTCCTAAGTAACAGGAAATAATAACGCATGAGTGATGCAGGAGGTTTTAGGTGGTACCCATAAAGACTTAGCTTCTGTGCAGGATCAGGCCACGACCATCTCTGTGCAGTTGCAGGACAAGGTTTCTAAATGAAGAAGACTTCCCAGATGAGGAGGACGTGATGTAGAGGCAGATAGTGAGTCCTGCCAGAACTGCAGAGGACCCACACTGCTCTGTGGCTTCCAGCTCTGAGACACAACCCAGCTCTGCATGGGACTGAAGGGAAGCTGCAGGGCTTCTGCACCCAAATCAATGCATTGAATGGCTTCTGGATTCCAACTGGTCCAGGGAAGGGTTTAAATGCTTTGCAAGGCACTACAGTTCATCTTGTACTTCTAGAACAAATTGGCAGCACATGAATAGCACACTCAAGCCATAACCCGGATAAGGCTTCCAGGATAATTGAGATTCTACAGTATGTGACTTTTTATAGTAAGTAAGTTTTCATAGACTTGCTAGAAAAATGTGAGTTTTGACCTAGCACTTTTTATTCCAAGAGTTATGAATAATCTATTTTAATGCAGGTTTAGAAAAGAAAAAGAAAAAAAAATAAGCATGTTCTTTCGACTTCAAGTTCAATTGATGGAAGATTTATTAATCACCATCATGCAATTTATATCAGAATGCCTGTATTAAAGCAGATACATGGAAGACCTGGAATGGACTGCTTCCCAAAAGTCTTGTGGCTTTAAGAGTGGAGTTATGTTTGGTTTCCTTTTTTGTTCTGAATTCTCTAGCACTTGCTTGACTGAGGTAGTCTCTCATTAAAAATTAAATGTAAGAGAATTGCTTTTGTGAATGCACAGAGTTATTACTTATTCCAACAGGCATTTTTTTAGTTTCTGACTTGCATAACTACAAACACCATGAATAACTCTACAGAAACTGCTAAGGTCCATCTAATGTTTCCATCTTCCTACTTCCCAAAACAACAATGGTCTCAGTCATCTATTATTTGCAAGAATGCACAGATAATATCAGAATGAAGAGGAAGCATGGATAATGCAGCACAAGACCCTCCTATTGTTTCACTGGAATATGGATATCTACTGGAGACTAAACTTTCTGTAAACACTGGTCTGACACTGGCTACCCGTCTTCCCTCCCTAAGGAACCAACTGATGTGGGGAAGGTCAACCCACCCCATTCACCTGACTGCCCGTAACCTAGAGCTGAAAGACTTGTCATATGTAAGGACCACAGCAGGGTGATCGTGCTTCTTTTCCCATATGGAAAAAAGACGCAAATTCCAGGTGCAGATGATTTCCCAAAAGCAGAAGGCAGGATAAGAGGAAAAAGCATTTAATGCCCATGGTGCCAGAGCTGAAAAACCCTTTCACAGGGGAGCTGTGAACACCCTGTGCATCTCTATGTACAGAGAACAGTGAGTCAAATTCGCAATGCCATGCAGGCTCATACGTGGCAAAAGCTTTCCATGTTGCATTCACCTTTTGAAAAAAACAGAGCTTTCCTCAGCCTGTTCTCTTAAACACCTAGTAGGCAAGGGAAAAAAAGAGACAAATAATATCCTAGCAAAGTGCTGAGCAGCAAAGCAAAGAGCCAAAGGAGTCCTGTTTCCCCTGAACACCTTTCCCAGCTGCACCCTGGTTTCCTGGGCACTCGGCTGAGGCAGCAGCTAGTGCTGCCATCTCACTCCATTCCCAACAGTATCCCAACGTGCAGCCTCAGGGGACTTGCAGGGTATTTCCATTGCATTTGACTGACCACAGGTGAGCAGGGGAACCACCTTCCCAGCCAGCAGATCACATTAAATACATGGCATGCACAGTACTTAATTTGTAACTTTGATGATACATTAGAGGCTAAAATAGAAGAAAACTCATGGGAAAGAAGGGATCCAAAAATAAGGGTTGTTCTCCCTCCTGTGTCTGGGGGAGGCTCTGATCGCCTGTCCCTCGGCACTTGTGGCAGATGAAATGAAGACATGGAGGGAGTCTGGGCTGGGGAGTAGGACAGGAGGGGTTGGATCCCGGCGGGCAAGCGGCAGCGGCTCCGCATTGTTCTTGCCAGCAGATGGAGCAGGGCTGGCACGGGAAGGGTGAGCGATAGGACTGGGAGGCCTTCTTGCCTCCATCCACGCTTGCCCCTCTCCCAGGGGCTTCTCCTGAACTAGACGGTCTCCTCTTTCCTGCAGGAGGTTTCTCGTTCCCTCTCCTGGCCAGCGGATCCATCCCATAGGTGCCTCCCGATGAAGGTAAGCTTCTGCCAGGGCTGCCTCCCCGCTGTGATGCCTGCAGAGAGCTGAATACAGCAATGAGGGCTGTTGAGTAAAAAAGCATTTATCTCTACTTGTCCACTGGTGTCAGCATGTTCAGGCTCACATGCCCACGAACACCCACTCTTTTGCCCTTACACTGTGGCCTGCCATGAGTACACAGAGACCTTCTACATACCGGTGACCACCTCCCATTTCTCCTGAACTGCTTCAGTGTCATTGTCTCTAGCTGTCGGAAGAGCTATTTTCCACTCTTGTGTTTCTGCTGAGTTTAAGCCAGGATCAACATGAAAGACAGATATGTTCATGTCAGGTCAGCAAATTAAACCTAGTGAGCTAAGAATAACCAGATTCCAAAGGTGAAAAAACAGAGATAGGGTGGAAATGGAGAAGTACTGTTTTCCTGCTTAGCCCTTGACACAGGAATGAATGGAAAAAAACCCATGTAACCCTCCACCTCCCCTTAGAGCCCTCCTCCGTCAACCAATTCCCCTTACCCTCAACACCCGTTTCTTCATTCCTTTAATTTGCTTTTTTGGTCAGATTGTGTGTGAGACACAGGTCCTTCTGTAACTCCCACACATCCTGTATGTTTCTTTTAAAGTCAGAGATAATCGTGGTCATCCCTTGATAAGCACACATCAGTGTGTTGTTCCCATCCCAAGATTCCTACAGATGTGCATCAGACAGGGGTGAGAACAGAAAGAGCCTAACTCCTCTGCAGGTAGCAGGCCTCCTCATAACAAAGTTGCCCTTCTGTGCACTTACAGTTAAGACTAAATGCCTATTTTTTCCCTACATATATATAGTAAATGTGGGCTAAGTGGGTGTTTCATGTGTCATTTTACAAATATTGCATGTGCACTGGCTTGAGAAAGGACAAGCAGGCTCTGATCTGTGGGCAGTGCTCAGTGAGCATTATAATCAAGCAGCTTAATACAGATGTGCTGCTAGTAGGGCATCATTCAGTGTACATGAAAAGACAAGGATACAGCAAACTATACAGAATAAATACTTTCTGGTTGGCAAAGGGAGACAATTGCAGTAACTCCAATATCTATGTTGCATTCATCTTTTGCCTTTTAGTTTTCATTATTTTACTTTTTGAAATCAGTTCATTCTTTCTCAAACAGTTGGAATATTTTGTTTTTCCCTTTTTTTATTATTGTTAAAAAGCAGCTCTTTTGTTTATGTCACATATATGATCTTCACCGTCATTTATTAAGACATCACCTAGTGTTATGCCCATAGGGGAAAATTCAAGCTTTGTGAATGGAAAAGTACATCAGTGTCTCATTTGCTTTGTAATAGTCTACACATTTGAAGCCAAATGGTAGTTGTGTAGCTCTGGTAGGTTCCAAAACTGCCATTCCAGTGTAATTTATTTTAATCTGTTATAGGATAAAAGAGAGATGATTGAAAATCCTAAAGCTCATACCTGAGAAAGGACACCAAGAAATAAGCATGGATTGTACTCTTTCTTACACTTTTTTAGGGGACAGAAAGAGATTTTGTTGCAGAAAATGCCTTTGACATAGATGTTTGAGTGACCTGCTACATAGACAGTAAAGAATAATATTTTATAAGGCTTTTAAGGGGTATTAAATATCCAAGGTGGCCAAGTTTCCTAAGAGAAAAACCAAAATATCTCAAGGTTTGAAGAGAGGCACCATCTGCACCAGAGTGATCCCAGACTAATTGACTGTAAGTGTTCATGTCTTTGTGTGCATGTCTCTGTGTGTGTGTGTGTGCATGTGTGTGTGTGTGTCTGTGCATGTGCACTTCACAGGGACATTCTTTGCTTCAGTTCCATTATAATTCCTTTAAATGTTTATTACTGGAATGTAAATCCTGCTGAAAACTGAGGCCTTTGCTTTGGAAAAAACAGACCATCACCTACCACGGGTGTTGTCGCTCAAGTGAAATAGCCAAGTCCCTTTTGGAGAAACAAAAGGATTTGGTTATATAATCAAGTCACTGCACTGAATTATAAGAGTGGGAAAGAAAAAAAGAACAAAAACCTGCTGACTGCTGGTTGAACTACTCCTTGGCTACGTGTGAACTGAGATTCTGCAGATCTAGCAAGAAGCAGGAGCAATATTAAAATGAATTGGTTACTAATAGTGGAAATAGTCCAGCAAGCACATTTACAGTATGCAGCGCTAAGGATGGCTTTGTTTTCAGATTGGTTTGTCTTTATTTTCAATGTAAAGCATTAATAAGCTTCTTAAGGAGATTGGGGATGGGAGAAAACATTGGCTGATCACCTTAAAGCCCAGGAAAATAAAAAAAGTTCTCGGGTTGCTGGATGAAATAACAAACTAGAACAAGTTTATACTTCTTACTCTGCTATGAAAGCTTTACTTCTAGATCATTTCCAGACACCAGAAAGTTATTAAAATCCACAAAGGGAAAAGAAATTCTACATTTATATGAGCTTTAAAACTTATTTTGAGACTTTAGCTTGATACTAGTGCATAGGAGAATAAACCAGTAATGTAAAAAAGCTAGTCAAAAAGAGGAACCAAGGACCAGTCTAGCACTATAAACACTTGGGAAGGGATTTATCAAATAATATTTGGGGTTGCACTTTATTCTGAAGGGTCAAAACTGGACCAGACTGCTGTGGATAGTACCAGCACTTTGGCTCAGGTATTTGCAACACTTTAAACCCTACTGTCATTTTAAGGATATAAATAGGCTTGGAAAAATCAGATTATTGGAAGGATTAAATTGGGATCAGTGTCAGTAATAATTTATTCCTTTGTGGTGACACCAATTGAAACAGGGAAAGTTTGGGGGAAGGGAGTAACGTTATACAACATTGCCTGTGGACTGTGTGCGAATGAGGAATATAAACAAGGGGAAGGAGGGTTAAATAGCACAGCTCTCATGTGCCCAACAGGCAGGGTATCCATAAGGCCAGAGAAATCCTCCCTGGAAATAGCATTGGACAAAGACACTGTCTCACCAAAGGCCAGTAACAATGATGGAGTGCCAAAACACACCAGACTTTCTAGTTTGTCAAGCTAATAAAATCTGTCTGTGTGCTGCACTTCCACACTTCCAGTCACACCACCCAGCATGCTCTGAGAGACATAAAATCATAGAGGAATCATAAAGGAACTTTATTTCCTTTTTTTTTTTTTTTCCAACCACATTGCCTGAATCTTTTCCTTATAGTGTCACTCCAGTTATCTCCTAACTGGGCTGGGAAAAAAGGCAGCAGGTACCTAGCTGACCTGTCTCTGGGGATTCTGAATTATCCCAGGCTGAGGAATGCCATTTGGTCTCCAGGCACCAGCCCCTCCATCACCAGCTCAGTGCAATTACCCCATCCAGCCCTCATTCAGCCATGCCCAATTGCAATCCATGCAAGTGTTGCCTACATAGGAGCTAAGTGAGCAGCAGCTGGCCTAGGTTCTTTACCATTGCCCAAAATACGTTTCTACAAGTACAATCAAATTTATTTGGCTCTTTTGGATTCAGAATGATTTTGATAGTGGTGACTTTAATTTGGTGATAAATTTCCCACTCAATTTTCTTCCAGCCAGAAACACGAGAGCAAGGTACACAAGGTACAAGGTATCTTGTAGTGATTAAGCAAAGAAAGCATATTTATATTTGTTTTCCATCTTGTCTTTCAGAGAAAGTAAAAGACTGGGTTTTCAGTCTGGAGCTCCCTAAGTGAAATCCTGCTGACCTTCCAGTACCCGAAGGGGACTTATAAGAATGATGGAGACTGACTTTTTAGTAGGGACAATAGCAATAGGACAAGGAGCAAGGGCTTTAAATTATAAGAGTATAGAATCAGACTTGATAAACAGAAGAAATTTTTTACAATGAATGTCGTGAAACACTGGCACAGGTTGCCCAGAGGGGTGATAGAGACCCCATTCCTGGAAACATTCAAGGCTGGGTTGGACAAGTCTCTGAGCAACCTGATCTAGATGAAAATGTCCCTGTCTGTGGAAGGGGAGCTGAAGCAGATGTTTAAATGTGCCTTCCAACACAAAGCATTCTATGATTCTATGGAAAAGGGTATTTCCCTGGATTGGAGTCTTTATCCTTCCTCTGACAGCTGAGTGGACGGTGCTGGGAGACTGACGGCAGCACATCTCAGGTCTTTGAGAAGATTTCTATAAATACACCCAACAATAAACAAGATATTGGTGGGAAGAAAGGAATACAATATTTCTTGGAGTAAATAACACTTCTCTTATACTGCCCAGCCACAGAAGCAAAAATCATAGGGTGGGCAATTCCCAGCATTGTTACCAGGTGCTTTTCAAAAAGTTTGCTTTAATTCTGTACAGAAAGAATCATTTGGGTTTTTTTCTGAAGAAGAAATGGTTGATATTTGGAATTGTGCATTTATAGCTATGTCTCTTCAGAGGCTTCCTCATAAAAGTGGTTCTTTTCACATTTCCCACTGGAATATTTTTTTCTAAATACGTATTTAAATTTCTTCTTCTGTTTCTTTAGATGCAAAATGCAAGCCCCTGCATCTACAAAAAGCTCACGCGCTTCTCTTTTCTTTGAGTCTTTCAGCTTCCCATTTTACTTCTGCTCAGTTAATTACTCATTTATAATTATTTCCCTCTTTATTTACGTGGGCACGTATTTTCCCTGGGAAGCCGCTGCCTGGTCCTTGGGAGTCAGTGTAACCTGACTCCAGCCCTGCTTGCTCCCCGTGCACCTCCTGGCGTCACGGAGCAGCTCTCGGCAGTCAGGGGGTAGCATCGCCGGCTTGCTCATCGCCTGGGCACTGAGCGCTGGGTGCCCATTCCCCGTTTGCCAGGGGCACCAAAGCATCTGGAAATGCTCTACCACCCCAAAAGAGCCTGGCCTCAGGAGAGCTGTGAGGCCAGAAACCCCCATGGGGGCAAAGCAGGAGGGGCATGAGGGACTTGGGAGGGCGAGGAAGGGGAGGGCATCCCAGCATTGCGGCCTCCATCCCTTCATCTCCCTCTGCTGCCGCTCTTCCGCTGAGGAAACCGAGCTGGCAGGAAGGGCATTTTGTGCTTCAAAGGGCCCCTGGCAAGTACGTCACTGCTATTTGTGTAATGGGCTGAAATTCTTGAGTGAGCGGTGATACATAAAGGAAAAGTCTCGGCGTAATTACTGATCCTTACAGCTTTTCATTCCTGAAAATTTGAGGGTAAGGAAATAGCTGTAAGGGTAAGCAGGAGATAAATGTTGGTTCATGGCACATTCCTTATTTAAACATTTTCAGCTTGTCTCGGGGCTGCTGGCCCATAGGCAGGGCTTACCAAGGGTGCAATTCCTTTCTTCATCTCTAAATCATCAGGCTTTCTCCTTGGACATCAATTAGAACCATCACAGCTGATCAAAAAGAAGGGGGAGAAAAATTTTACACAGATCCTCCATCACAATTTCCTTTCTAATTTTTTGTTTGAATTTTCACATTTTAAAAACTAGTTTTGCACACTTCTTTCGTGAGCTTGTGAGAAAATTTCCCTTTAGCCTCCCACAATCAAGTAATAAAAGAATAATAGAAACAAAATACGTCCCCTTCTATATCCACATTAAAGAAATTTATATCTGTCCCACTTAAGAACTAGCTGCTACTGTGACCTGCATTTTTTCATCTCATCTCCACTTTCTTGTGGGTTCATATTAATTTCTCTGTAGTGGTAGAAATAGAATTCCAGGCATGTGTTTTTCTCAGAATCAGGCTGAGACTGACTCTCTGGCCACAGCTTTGGTCAAGTTGGTCAAAGGGTTGAGTTTTTCTGAGAAGCAAACTGTCTCTTTAGTACCAGTAGCCAGAAGAAATTCTTCCCATTAATGCCAGCCAGGCTCCAGCAGCCCTCTGCTTCACGGCAGTTTCTTTCTCCAAAGAGATCACAGCTTTACATGCGGTCTGACTGGGACACTTCTGTGACCCTGCACAGACTGAGAAGCAGCACCTCAACTGATTTCTGCTCTCCCAGTTGACGAAATTTGCTGGATTTTGGAAAAGGTTCTATGGAAAAGAGTTCAGCAGCAGCTGGTGTGCAGGCCACAGGCTCTGTGGGCTCTGCTCCCAGTGCCAGCGGTCACAGCGCCGGTGCCTTGGGTCACACGCCAGCAGGAGGGATGGAAGCAGGATATGATCCCAGATGGAGCCACGGCTACCAGGTACAGCCTGGCTGAGCTCACAGGCCAGGGCTGTTCCACAGCAAAGCACAGACCTGACTTTTTCTCAGGTGCCCCGCATCTGAGCGTGAGCGAGAGGACAAAGTCTCCAAGCTGAAGGGGCCAAGCACTAGGGTGGGAAGAGCAGAGTCCACATTCAGTGACTTACCTGCTTATCTCAATATTGTACCCGGCATCACGGTACTGTAGCGATTGGAACCCCATAAATACCAATGACAGATAGTAATTAGCACCCCATACATACCATCAACACATGATCTTGCCACTAGGAAGCACAAACAAGCTTTTCATACCCAACTGGCCGAGCAAGCTTGAAGGTGAAAATAACAGGAAGATGTAAAAAGCAGTTTGAAAACAAAGATCTTCCTTTGGAGTCAAACTTTTTAATGAAAAAAAAGCCTAAACCAGCAGCCTTGTACTAGTAGCCTTTGGCTCCAAAATGCCCTAAGTCAGTTTATATCTGGCTGATAAAAGGGTAGTTGATTGATTCATTACAGCCAAAGGCTCAGCTCCTAGGAATGCATGGTGCTTAATATTTTTTCTGGGATCTCTTTGATCTCTGCTGGAGGTTGAGGAGCAGGCTCCAAATTATAAAGTATTTTTGGAATTATATTGAAACCATTTTTCAGAAAAGTCACCTTCAAGTCTCCAAGATTCTCTCTAGAGACACAGGGATCGTGGAAAACTTCTAGCTCGACAGTTTTATCTGAGGAAAAGGAATATGACCAATCTTAAAGGAATGGTAATCCAATCGCATTTGGACAAACACTTGAATGTGGACCTAGGACCTAGAATTTTCTACCCTCTAAACCTAAAGCACAAGTTTCTATGAGGGTATATGGAAGCAATAATAGATTTACAGTTCTCTGTAGATCAGCTAGAGGAAGACTGGCATCCTACACACGGCACATGGGAGAAACTCCCCTTTCAATTCAGTGTGTTAAATTCCACAGCTCTGTTTATTTCAGGTTAACAAAACACAACAGAGGCACGGCATCTGCTCTCTACCGTTCCCCCTCTACACAGAGCCCTTCCCATCCCCCCTTGTACCTTAGAGCCCAATGGGTCTTCCACTTTGTCCTGTCCTGTCTGCCAGATCCTGGTCACATTTGCCAGGCTGCTGGAGAGCTCCTGCCATCAGAGCAGTAGCTGAGAGTCCGCTGATGTCTGGGTGTCTCCTCATCACAGATGGTGGTCAGCAGGACTGGAACCTGCAGTTCAGTACCTGACAAGTGCTCTGGCAGGCAAAGCAAATCATGGAACAAGGAAACCTCCTTCAGCATAACTCTATTAACCTCCTCCACAGTACTGCAGAAGACTCTACATTCACTGACTGCATTTACCTGAGCATTACAAAATATTAAATAGCATATTAGGAAAACAAGAGCTCTCAGGTATTCTCTTTGGTAGGCAATTGTCAAGGGCAGAGCTGCATGTCGAGTTGGAATCTGCGTTGAAACCTCCACTGACTTAATTAGGGTAAAATGCATGAAGTGTAGTCATTATAATCTGCTTTGCAATGACACAGACATATAAAAGCCATGTTCATATGACAAGAGTGTCCAGATTTTGCATCCAAGCCTTTGACAACATTGGGGGGGGAGAAGAGGGAAGGAGGGGAGAAGGGAAGATCGTAAGAATTTCTCAGCTGATATTTCTAAAATATCAGCTTGGAAACAGCCGCTAAGTCTTTCGCTGCCTCCACCCTTCCCAGTAGTCTCATTATGGTAAGTAATGTTGCACTTATTTGAAAACTCAGGTTTTCATGAGGCTGGCTGTGCAGAGGAGCCAGCAGCACAAGCAGTGCTGAAGATCTCTGCTCCTAAATGCTGAACCCCAGCACTCGTGCCCCTTCCGCTCCCAGGAGCATTTCTGTTTGCTTTCAGAAAGCAGCTTGAACCTCTGCCTTAAAGTAAAAGCATATCATGACAGATACTCTAATCACAATGTCTAAATATAATACAAGGGAAGACAATTTAAGAGAGCTCAGCTACACTTTTTAAAGCAACTGTCAGGAAACTGATTCTGTGGCTTGCTGCTTTAGAGTAAGATTAAATGAATCAGTCTCACCATTTGAATGCGTGGGAAGTCAGAGACAGCAAAGTGACAACTAAGGACAGTTTATTTATAATTGGGCCCTCCTTCTATAGCTGTTTGTGCACAAGGCCTGTGCACTAAGTACAAAAGTACCTGCCCTTTATGTAAAATTACTCAGAAGTGCGACGTGTATATCAGGTAGATGGCTATGCTGGTTTGGCTGATTACAAAGTTGATGTAATTATTGAACTGTCTAGTGATGTTTGGAAAAAGAACACAGCTTATTATGCAGCAGCTTCAAAACGCTCTGACTCCGTGGTCCTTCAGCCAGGAGTCTTTCACAGCTAGGAAGAGCCTGAGCTGGGCATTGCTGCCAGGAGATGTCTGGAGGGGTGGCATGGGGTCTGAGGCACCATCGGTGCAGCAGCTTTGCAGTCAAGGCAAGTCTGTGAGGGCTGGAGGGTGACGCCGAGGCAGCATTAGGGGAAGTTTTACGAGCAGGGGCCTTTGATACTTTAGCTGCAGATCCCCACACCTTGGGCTAAAACACTTCTGATTTTAACCCAGAGGTTTCCAAAACAAGACTTGCTACCAAGAGTCAAGAATGCTGTAGCTGCAGATGCAATCATGAGCTTGGGAGAAATTTAGTAGTTTATTGTACTGTCTGATTAATGAGCCCAAGTGGAGCAGCATCTCAAAGAGAAATGGGTTTGTCAAAGGAAAAAAAAGGTGGGGTTCTCATCTCTACCTCCTCAGGATGTGGTCCTCATCTTTTAAAGTGTCATTCTGTGTGAGTGAAACGCAAAATCCTCAAATCTGAGACAAAGTTGCTGAGAGAAGTACCAGGGAGTGGCTGAGTCCCTTGGAAAAAGTGTAGCATTGCTCTTTGCCCAGCCTCCAGGTGGAAAAGTCGATGGAACGAAGCTGACCTCAAGCTTTTATTCCTCACCACTTTGGCAGGCTTTAGTCTATAGCATCAGCCTGCACCCCTAACTGGGAAATATTATTAAAATGACATTAAATATTAAGAGAGACAACACAGCATCTCTCGCAGTGAGGGAGCTCCTGACACAGCAATCTCTTCCTAATAAACTGCCTTGACAAACAATTTACTTATGTTCTTATTTCAATTAGATGAACTACTCTGCAGCAGAAAGGGTGAGTGTGGCTGGGTGTTATTTTGAGAAGTAGTAAATATTTGTTCCTCTCTCTCTGCATGGAAGAGGGTGGGCAGTAGGGTCGCAAGACAAGACCTCATGATCAAGATTTTTTAAGCTGTGATAGTCACAGGTTGTGACTAATCAGCAAGACACAATGCTTTTGTGTCAAAATTTCACTAAAAACTTAGCTACTGGTACAGCATTAACAGTGATAGACATCATGGCCAAGTTTGGTTCTCATTGAGATCTGGGCTGGAAAAAGGGATAATATCCACTGCATAGCCAAATAAGTGTAAATACTAGAAAAGTTTTCCACTCTTGGCCAGAAGGTTCCTGCCAAGCTCAGGGCTGTGTTGTGGCCAGTCCTGCCTGTACCAAATGTACTCCTTGGCCCACAGTACCTAAACACACAGAGTCCCCAGACAGATCCGTGGTCAAGGCATGGGCTCAGATCCCCAAGCTCCCAGCTGAGCAAGGGAGTGGTGCAAAGATAGGAGAAGGACTGCTGGAAGGTGCTCAGAAATTTAAAGCAAAGAAAATCTCCATCTCTGCTTTCTTGGAAACTTTGCCTGCAATTTCAAATATTTTCTGTTGACAGCATGAAAGATGTGGAAGTAAACACATGTGCTTGTCTTTGAAACACTGCTGGTCTGATGGCCATTTTGGGAAGGGGGATAAAAATGTTTAACTTTGGAAAAGCAGTTGCTTTCCAGAAAATCCCTTGAGGTTCTACACAGCTCACATGTTGGAAGCCACGAGGTTTCTGTCAGCACATCTGTACTTATCCCTGAAGTATAGCATAGAAGATCACCTCTGGCAAAGTGCCACAGAAAATTTTATTACTTTAAAGTCACTGGGTTTGTTTTATAAGGCCTGACCAAAATTCTACCTCAGTCTGTATAATTTTTTCCCATATAATAAAATGCCTCTCTTTGAAAAGGCTGTTTCAGAGGCTGAAGAGTAGAGGGAAATCCCTTCCCTTGTTGCTGAAGACATGTCTGAGATGAAACATGGCTGCTCTTCACTGGAAAGGCTAAGCAATGGGATTGTTAAGGTGAAGAGTGAATTGGAATAAAGCTGAGCAGTGAGGGTGGGGTACATGAGTGGGCCAGGCAGGCATTGCCCAGTAGGAATTTGGCTTGTAAATTATCCTGTTAATAACTCCATGGAGTCTGTAATGATAGGGGACCTCACCAGATGCCTCATCAAAAAGTCAACACACTTTGCAGAACTGAGCATCTCTCATACAATTCTCTACATCACTTTACGCAGTGAATCACAGCCTTTTATGAAACATTTTCTTTTTATATGTGTTGTCATTTTAATCTGAAATAGTCCCTTCCTTTCCCTTTAACTGGTGTTCAGGAAGGGGTTAAAAATGGGCATTAGATATAAAATTTCAGATCCAGAAGCAGAGAATTGGGAGTGCAAGATGATTCCTCGTGTGAGCATCCACATCCCTACAGAAATTATTTGAAGTCTGGAGAATGTGATTTAGGAGGCTGAGACAAACTGTCCACTGAGTGGTTGTATTTAGAGCTGCATATGTGTCCAGGGGCATCACAGCATCACCAGTACCAGGAGAGCCACACAGGCTGGTAGGAGCTCAGGCTCTGCCCATGGGGCCCTGCTGATGCCACTGGCCACTAAAAAGGTTGAGTTGATGCTGGCAGAGACTGTCCCTCCCTTGGAAACTGCACTTTCAGTAAGACAGAGAGTGTGAGTCAAAGTTTAGGGGACACACTGATGGTTTCACCAAAGGAGGATGAGGAATTGCAAAGTGAAAACAGGATGAAATTTAGAAAGAGATAATTTGAAAAATTTCCTGTTTAAAATTTTGAAAAAAATATTGGGGGAAAAGAAGTATGGAAATAACTTTGTTTTCAGCAGGATACAAGAACTACATTTAATTTTTTGTTGTGTAGAATGGGAATTTTTTTTCCTTGCTCTAAGCGTACCTTTTAATACAGCTTTACCAGTGGAATAATTAACAAAGCCTGCATCAAAAATGTGATGCTCTCAGGATCTAGGTACTGACATGTCCTTTCCCACTGCAGCAGAGGCAGGAGGGTTTCCAGTGAGCTCTGGGAATCAGGAGTCTCTCAGGAATTTCTCAGCACAGCAAACGCACCAGTAGGTGCATTTGGCGATTTTCACCAGAAGGATTTTCTTCAGTGAGTTTTTCTCCCTTCCAGCCAAGGACAAACCTCTGACACTAGCCCACATTATTGTTTGAAGACAGATTGAAATCTCATGATTCTGACATCATTTTATTTTTAATTTCCACACTGCAAATGTCAGGGGAAAAAATACCCTAAAAATTATACTTCAGAAAAGACTATAATTACTTCCAATTAAATCATGGCCCTGGTTGTTTGAAAGACAACCACAGCTAGAATTTCATTATCTGATAAGCACTTTTCTTTAAAATATATTTCAAAGTTTCTTTTATTAATAATAAGAAGAAAGGGATCCAAGATCCTGCAACAATACCTGAGCCAACTGCAAAAGCTCGATGACGGGAAATTGTGTTTAACCTCTCAAACTAAGAGGCCACATAATTTTTAGGGCATTCATTTCAGCGATGATCCTGATGGAGAAGCAAGCTCAGGAATGTGATCAGATGTGGTGTTAGGCTTGGGTGAGGTGACCCAGATCTCTGCCTTCCCCGGGGCACTGATCAGGCTGTGCGCTTGCATCGCACCTTTCCTCCATCTGTGGCACCTAAAGCGTTTTGCATCTGTCCTGCTTCTCATCGCCACACTCCTGCCTCTATCAGGGCACATCTGTTGAAGCCACTGAGGCTTTATCAGCATCATCTGGTTTCTTAGTGGGAATTAAGTCTCATCCCTCTGTACGCTTGCGCTGTAGATCCATTTGTTACCTCCTGAAAGGAGCATTTACATCACATGAGCTGCGTTGAGGAAGCCACTGATGTTCAGACTGAGTAAAAATATCTGAGTTTCTATAAAGCCCCCTGTGCATGGGATAATTGTGCTGTAGGTTTTTGTGGTCTTATTTTGAACTTCAGCTGCGACAGAGCCATCAATCCCCAACCCCACTCAAGTATGCAGCATATTTTTCACACGTGTTCAAAGATAAGGGCCTTCTCTGAGAACCTTACAAAATAAGCAGTCACAGTCCCAGCCCAGTACGCTGGCTGTTTTCTGATGTGCTTGGAAGCCCGTCTGGATCATTTGCCATGCGGAAGAGGGTTGCGTGGGCCTGAGGGAAGGGGCAGGGGGGCGTCCACAAAACACCTGCCGGCAAAAAGGCTTGTGAGTGGAGGGATAGGCGACACTGAAGGCCTCAGTCACCAGCAGGAACCCAAAATACCTGTCACAAGTGACAGGATTTTCTCCAGGTGATGCCACAGAGGCAGCCTACAGCAAGTTTTTGCTAATGATGATCCTTGTGGATCCCT
>WAAG01019506.1:2014-13274 GCA_013390105.1 Tichodroma muraria | reverse complement strand
AAAAAAAAAAAAAAAAAAAAAAAAAAAAAAAAAAAAGAAAAAAGAAAAAAGAAAAAAGAAGTAGGGAGATTCCCATGAGCCACAAATAGACCCTGTACAGCTTTATTCCTATATAGGGAGAAAAACATAGGTTGCTAATAATAAAGGTTTTTAACAATGAACAAAGAAGAGAAATACAGAAAGATGAAAGTAAGGCAAATTATTTTAGTTCATTTCATGGTTATTAGAAGTATCTGAATTGCTTTCCAACTTCTAAAAAGACTTTGGGAGGACTCTTAAACACATACATATTGAAATCCAGGTTTAATATTAACTCCTGGAAAATGAGAAAAATATATTCTAGAGAACCACTACTGTGCATGCAAATATGGAAAAGTGTTCATCAGCCTCTCAGAGTAGCAGGCATTGAGGTAGTTTTCACTAAGATTTAGTGCCCACCCTTTCATAACCTACTTGGATGTGGAAAACACAGAAGCTATCAAAAGTTTATTTTGGATATTTTTTGTGCCTATGTGTTTAGTATTTGCCTCTGTTACCCAGGCAGCAGGAAGGAATGATGTATTTTTTTCTATATTATAAAGGTCAGAGGCTTTAATGCACATCCAGTGTAAAACACACTTTTAATTTTGCTTGGAGTTTAGGTTCAAAAGAGTAAAACAAGAGTTCCTGATAAAAATAAAAATCCAAACCATGTATTGGAGTCTTTTATAACTGCATGCAATCCCTGTGTCATTTCTACTGTTGTACACAGAAAAAATACACTGCAATTACATTATTTCAGTTGCAAAGTTGTAAGCATGTTGAAATATCAGGCTTAAATTAATTTTATTTCAGTGGTCTTGAGTCTATGGTCATGGTTTCTTAATTAATATCTACCTCTATTACTAAGAACACTCATTCAATTGACAAAAGTTATTGCTAAATTGTTTTAACATGGACAAATGCACTGTTTTTTTTTCCAAGTTTTCATTCTGGGGAACAGTTGACTTAATCCAAATGAAATATTCAGAAATATTAAGCCTGAGAAGCTTAATAAAGTTGTGATTACTTCAGTTCAATTTGATGAAATTATTAGGATTTCAAAAATGCATTAAAAAGCCAGAAGTGTCAGCTAATCTTAATAGAGGCAAGGTTAGTATTCCTGTGTAGAATAAATTGTATTTGCATTACATTTTTTATCAAGCTGAAGGAAATTACAAAAATGACAAAAATTTGAAATAATGTAAGAAGAACTTTAGAAAGTCTGGTTTTCATATTGCTTGGTGTGATAAACTTTCTATTTTGAAAGATGTTTCAGCAACATTGTGCACCACTTTTTGTTAATCTGCTGGTTTATTTTATAGATAGTTTGGAATAAATTAAGAGGAAAATAAAGGCTAGAAATCCGAATGAGCTAAAGGACTGAATACATTATTTTCATTTCCTGAGACCAGTTATGTAAATCCATGCAGCTACCATTGCCATAAAGGACTGGAACATGATGCTTTCCACACATTTACAGCAGCAATGCAGCAGTACACCCATCTCCAGAGAGACAGCACAGGCATCTCTGGAGAGGGCAGGTGAAGGGGGAGGGTGCAACTTTCATGGTGAGATGTCTTGCTGCTGCATGATTTGGAAAGGAGAACATTGCAAGGAAAAGGTGCCTTGGTGTGCTGTGCAGGGGGAGGAAGGCTGTTGAAATATGTTCCCTCATTAAGCTAATATGAAAGCAGGTATTAAGCAAAGATTCTGAGACACAGCTTTATCCCTTGTCTTCTTTGGGAAAACAGAAATATGTCTGACCTTTTAGCTGTTTATCAGGTGGCAATCAAAGCTGAAAAGGAACAGGTTAGCCTTTGTTAAAACAGCCCACGGGTTTTTTAATCTCTTTTCTAATGCTTATAAACAGGCCTTGGCTGAAACATACCTAGTACTGCTCCTAGTATGAGTGGAGACATGCAAAACAGTGAGAAGTCAAGTCCATAGAGAATTTGGATTTAGATGAAATGTTGACACCTGAACTCAGATTTCTTTTCCTCCCTCTTAAATGGCTAGGGAATTTATTGTATTGGCATATTTCAGTTGGTATTCCTTTTTAACTGATGTAGTTTATTTTACCAAAGTTGGCTGTTCAACTATTACGTGTTTTGCCCTTCTCAGTAGCCAGTAGGCAGGGACAAAAGCCTTTAAAAGACAATTCATCCCACCTGTCCTGGGTAAGATTTAGGGTCAGAAAAATGAGTGTTCTGAAACATATCCCACCCTTCCTCACTCCCCGCCCCCCAAGAGGAGTTGAAGACAATTAATTTCAGCTAAAAATATGCATTTGACAAACTAAAAGCGATGTGAAAGCATCTTGCCAGAAATGTCTCCCTCTGCTCTCTTAAGACAAAAAGGCTCCTTGAAAAAAAAAAAACAAAATATCTTTCTAATGAAAATAGCGTACATTTTACCTAGGATAGGTAAGGAGCCCAATGTCTTCCATATTTTTATGGACTATCTTCATATTGAAAGTAAGGTTGCATTGGATTCAGATTTACCAACCCCTGGTAATATTAATCAAACTGCATCAAATCATATCATACAGCAATGCCAGAAGCAAAAGAGTGAAAGGATATTATTAAAAGCAGTAATACTGATAATCCATCATAATATTGATAATCACAGAATCAAAATAAATAACTTCCTATTCATGATCATGTTGCTAATGTGATCACATCACTTCTCCTCGGTCTTGCACAACTTTTGTACCTGACCTTGCACTACTGCAAATCAGTATCTTAGTTCACTTGTAAGTTTGGTAACTTTTTTTTGGACAGGTAGTTTTTAGGAAAAAATAAAAGTAGAGATACAGCAAACAGTGGAGCTCTTCCTTGGATACCTCTTGGAGTAATTTTTCCTGCATTACTCTGCCCTTTTCTGGACAGAAGGGGAGTTGTATAACAGCAGCTGTCACTGGCAGCAGGTATTATTCATCCCTTACTTCTGCCAGACATCCAGGAGGAAGGCAAGCAAAAGAAAGCCCGTAAGATAAGCTAAGTGACCTACACTACCATGCTGAGCTCTGTAAAACACAGTGGTGTACTGGAGCTGCTGCAGGGTGGGAGGGCTGAAGGCAGGGCACCTGGGGCTGCCTCCCACGCCCATCACAGCGCTGGTCAGTCCTTGCAAAACCACTGCTGGAATGCAGCTCTGAAGCAGAACTCTCCACCAGAATGCTAGCTTTCAGAACAAAACACCGAGGTTCAATTATTTTTCACTTCTGCCAGTCATTAGCAGCTTGTCCTAAAAGAGATATGCCCTGAGAAATGCCACTGGTATATCATTAGCAGCACTTCTAAAAGGCCTGCTGCTCTCCCCCTTACACCTGCAGGAAGCCCAGCTTTCCTCTCCCCAGCCGTCACTCCCACCCACTAGAACTCCTTAAGTTCAGTACATTCACTCCTTGGGAAACACCAGATGCACTGAAGGAGTCTTGACTCAGATCTTGCAAATCCAACAAATTCTCTGTCTGACAAAAGAAAGTCATGAGCTACTGAGGCTCCTCACGATCAAAAATGTAATTCTTCTTTAAGAGGAAGGTTGTCATTTTTTCCCTTTTCATTTTCCTCCTAGCAAACAGTAAATCAGCCTTTGGAGAAATACATGGTAGCTAATAAAATCCATTTTTGCTCCTGAATCCTTGCTGAAGCCAAGCTCTCACACAGCAGCATCTGTGAGTCATATTTTCTACCATCTGTGATTGGATAGGTGAATCTGTCTCATCCTGGCAGATCTGCACACTGTTATAAATGCCATTGCTACCAGTCTGGACTACATATCTGGATATGAAGCGATCCGTTCTCAAAACAAATTCACTCAGAACAAAAGCTGGTAGGCCATTTTCTTCTCAGCAACATTGCTGTATGAGCAAATCAAAATTGTTCTGAAAACTCGTGACTATGAAGACATCAAAGTCCTTACCCTCGACAGACCTTGTTGCCTGATCACAGGAGAAATAAAATTTGTCTATTTTTTGTCTATCTAAAGCTCCGGGATAAAGTTTCTGCTCATGGAAACTCTTGAGGATTTTCTAGAACTATCACAGGCTTTACCACCTGCCATGGTAACTTCAACTGTCCATTTGATTATTATTGCACAAACCTTTTGCTGGGCTTTCTTTCATTTGCTTTCTAAAGCATATACATCATGTCCTGGAGGACCCTATCATCCACCAATTTGTGGGATCACCTGGCAATTTGGCAACCAACAGTAATTAAACATTAGGTTTGGTTTTTACACTTATGGCTAGGGAAAACTTTCTATTATTTCTTATCTTACTAGAATCCAACTCTGAAAATGTTTATGACACAGACCGTAAAGCTGAACTCCATTCTAAACCATGAAGAAAGAGTCTTACATGTGAAGACTTACTCTCTTCTCCAGGATGTAGCATTGATTTCGTACTCTCTGATTTCCACAAACAGCTCTCCAGCATGACTGAAAAATTAATTTGCTCCTCTCTTCTTCAAAGTTGGTTTTCTTGTTACTGGGTCACCTCCATTTGTCAGAACAAAATATCTTTAAAGCTATATTAGCTACTCTTTGTGGTTTGTTTGTTTGTTGGGTTTTTAATTGAAATCATAGAAACATAGAAAGGCAAGGACTGCTTTTGCATTTATTCATAGGTCTTGATATAAATATATTTCTTTTCTTTTTCATTTAAAATGTAGGATCATTTTTTGTTTAAGGCAATTCTGGTTTCTCTTATGTAGATCAACCCTGTCTAGTCTAGCTGACAGAGTAGTCCCTTGCCTTCTGGCACTAGCTGGATAAACACTTAATGTTATTAATTAACTTTTTTTTCCAGTTATCTCTTCCCCAGACTCCTGAGATAGAATCTGTAGAGAGAAACTCTCTTTAAGGGATCCCTCTGTGAAGCTTCCTAGACCTTATTCAATTAAATGAATATCGCTGGCATCAATTATAAAAGCCCTCAGAAATCTGAAACCAAATATACTTCTCCCTGATCCATACAGAAATCCTGCTGATCGGAATCCTCCTTCTGAACTGGAGGGGAAAGAAAAAAAACAGTGTTTGCAAGGAAAACAATTGTGAAGTCTGTGAGCTTGCAAAAGGGACATAAAACCACTCATGATCTTGCTTTTAGGATACTCTCTCCATTGCATAAACTAACCTCTCATTTCTCTCAGTATGGTTCAGGGACACCTTTGGCTTGCTCCCCTACATTAATTGGGTCAGCACAAGTGGGATGGTGCGAGGAGGTTGGGGATGCAAAGTCAGTGGTGGGTGGGTGAACTTTACCCTATGAGGGCTGAGGGAGATTCTATCTGAGAGTTATTAAAGCCATTAGTATTTTAGAGAAGTATACTGTAACACATTCTTAATTTCTATTGTGTAATGGAATGAGAAAAAAGGGCCATTGAAAACACATTATGCATTGTTCCCAATAACTCCACAATGTTTTTTTTTTGACAGCTATTATGAGTACTTCCTATAATAGATTGTATGATTAGTATTGGCAATGCCTCAAGCTGCAATTACATTACTTTTAATGAGTGAATGCTAACATTTTAAAAAGCATGTGCTGTAGTATTAAAGGTTTTGACCAGTAAGTCACCAGGAGTAAAAAGCTAAGTTTTATTCTCTTAGAGGTATTTTGACTGATTTGATGGAAGATTTGTTTATCTACTTATAAATAAAGAAAAACACAAAAACATTTCTGTTTCCTGTGGGGACCTACTGTGACACTAGTCTAAGAACATGGTGGCTACCTTTCAGGATAGTGGAGTGAATGATATTCCTAACAATAATGGGCAACTGGATAAGACCAAAAAGCTTGGCTTTGAGAATTAAATAGCTACAGTCACTAGCCTGCTAAAGCACATGTTTCTAAAACATGTCTTCTTTGGTGACTCCTGTTTAGGATAATTGTGCAGACTCACTCTGCCAAAAATGCTATTTCAAATATGGATGTGTTGACTCTGTGCCCTGCTGCCAGGAGAAGCTATCGATTAGAAGACACCTTTCCTTTTTTCCAACTCATATATAAAACAAGTAGGAATATCCTAGTGGTGATGCTCCCTATGGGAAGCAGAAGATAGAAATTTTTCAGAGGTTAGAGATGGAGAAAGATTAAGTGATGTGTTAAAAAAAGTTACAAAAATCCTCGTTTTTGAAAACCTGAGCCTCAGTTACGACTACAATGTACTAGAGAACTGGAAAGGTGATTGTTTTGCTAGTATTGCTAATCCAACCATAACGAGCACACAGAGTGATATAAAATGACTATTTTTCACAAAACTCTTTTGAAAGGATAAAAATAAAAAATATGTTAGTCTAAAAATGTCACTAAGAAATCCAACTTGACAGCATTAGAACCAACCATTCTTGCTGGTGTTCTGGAGAACAGTCTTAGAAAGAAGCCTCAACACTGTAAAGTTTGCAACCATGGGTAAAGCAAGACATGCTGCCTTGAGAAACCTGCATATCCTACCAACACAGCAGGTCAAATTCACCTTTGAGAGAAATGCACTTGTTGAGCCCAAGATCACATGGGCCATAAATGTAAAGGACTTTCTATGAGAGGTGTGAATTCTCATCTTTGGTGTTGAAAGCAACCCAAATCTTCAGGAAAAAAAATAAAATTGCATGAAGGATTTGAATGTTCGGGAAGAAATATTCTGATTTTGTTTGATATAACATTAAAATACCTAGACTTTAATATTTCCCTCAATGAAAAATTCTCTGGGAAAGCAAGCATACTTCTTCGTTACCAAATAGCTGGAATCATCAATGCACTTGATTACATTTACAATCCAATTTCAAGCTATTCAGGAATAAATTGCATCATACTGTATAGCGACATTTTCTTTATTTCTCTGTCATCGAATAGCCTTATAATACATAGAAATTATGGTTGTAGCACCATTTATGAGCACTTACATTTCACATAGAGTTTTCGTTGTTTTTGTCACTACTGAGGTTTACCCTTATCAAGCCGTACCATGCAGAAATTTCCATACATAAATTACTTCAAAAGTAGATTTTTCTCCTAGATGTACAGTTCATTAGCTCAGCTTCTTTCTGTGACATGAGCTTGAGATTTAGCTCCACATTCCATATTTATATGAATGTAAATTTTAGAAATGTGATTCCTTTTGTTCCTTGGTTGGCATTTTGGCTGATCAGCTCTTATGAAAACCAGGATGCTTATTTTACATCTAAGTTTGAATTCTAAGATTACACTGACTATTTTTAAAGCTTTGGACTTAAAAATTATAGTTGTAGCTATTTTGGGGGGAAAAAAATCAAACTAATTTGGTTTCCACTTATATCACTTTAGGAAGTACTGTATCTGTATATTAATAAACCATAAGCCATACCTGAACAATTTACACTGCCCTGTCGGTATCAGAGATTACTTGGTCCAGTGGTAAATATTCATAATGAAAAAAAATTCTAAACATAAGCAAATTTCAAACTGTCTCTTTTCTTACTCTCAAAGACTGAACAATAACCCTGAACATTTCTTTAGGTATCCATATGCTGGTTCATTTTCAGCAGATGGTCCCTAATAGATTGTTGTACTGTTGGTATGGTTACCCAAAGCAAATTTTTGGATCTTGACACATCTCTTTTCCAGACTTATGATCTCTCATATATATTCAGTAGAATACAAGTGTATCCTAGGGGAAATCCATCATATAACTTTTTGTTATACACACAAAAACTCTGGCAAAATTAAAAAAAAAAAACCTCGAAAAATACATTTACAGTCTGAAAACTGACCTGGAAAAATATTTTATAACAGAATTTACATAAAAAACTGATTAGATAACACAAACTACATTTATGCTAATTCAGAACTACGTCTACATAGGATTTAAGTGAATAAATGAGATGTGGCCTGTGAGGTTCTGACCTAAACCCTCTGTCAATGTAATCTGGAGAACTTTGCTTCATCTTTTTAAAAGATTAAGATAATGGGTAACTTTTTTTTAAACCTCTTCAGGACTTTAGTGAGGAAAAATATAGATTGTAATAAATTCTAAATTCCATAAGTGGCTTGAAAAACTTACAGAAAAGTTTATAGCTAGAGATGACATTGGTTCTATAAACTTCCTCACAGCGGTTTTCAAGTGAGGGATGGGGATAGCGATCATCAGACACTAGTTGAGAAGAGAAGGCAGCAGCACATAAACTCATAACTGTGTAGCCTCCAGCTGCTTTCTTCTCCCTATTTCCTGCCCCCCCAGGGACGCTGCGCAATCACAGGACATGGCAGCTTCCCCTGCAGCTGGCACCATGCAGGGCAGGAGCACACAGCCAGCTGCTGCCCACCCCAACCTGGGGGATGAGGACTGGGCACTGCTCAGGGTAGCCCACGTGCCCTGATCTCCAGAAAGACCCTGGATGGTTTCTTACTCCTCCCAGTTTTCTATACACCTGTTTCTGAACCATTAAATGTACAAGTTATGGAGGTGGGGTGGCCAGATTTGTGTTAAAAAATGGAGTGTGAAGGCAATGAGCTAAAATGTCTGAGAATTCCTGCACTGCTTCACTCAGGCAATAGATTTCCTTCCCAGAAACAAAGAAACAAAAGAATAATTTTTGAAAAATATGCTTAGAGAGATTTCTACAGCATAACAAATATTTCTGTAAAGTAGTTATTTTTCTTCATTTGGCACTTATACACGAGACCACCTTTCTCAAAACTCCTACTGCCTTTTTCATTATGCATATTTTCAGATTTAAGCGAAAACAATTGTAACATAAAACTTTCTCTTTTACTGCACAGTCCTGTTCCATGCCCAGAGCAGACCCACTACATTTGCTACATGACAGTGGCCTCCTGTAGGAAGCTAAGGCTTCACTGGTGTCCTAATAATCCACATAGGGGAAGAAATTTACATTGTAGAGAACCTAGCAAGCTGTAGTTTTTCAATTATTGACTTTTTAGCCACAACATAAAACTTTTAACATTTTCATGAGCCCATTCTTCATAAAGAAAATGGAAAGAGGATTCAATTATAGAGAGCTGCACGCATCAGCAAGAGGAGCTTTTACATCTTCGCACACCTCATCAGCTTGAGCTAAAACAGTCACTAGTAGCTATCAGGATCTGTACAATACATAACAGGAAGACAAGGCATATATTTTGCCTGTAGGTTTTATAGATGCATAGCAATAGAAAAAAGAACAGTAAAATTACAAAATCCTTTGTTCAGATTTTATGCTCTGCCCACACCTCTTGTGCAATCATTTTGGCCAGTCCTAATTTCAAGTTTTTTCTTGCCTCTTTCTCCATTTTCATTCCTGCTTTCCTTTCTTAGGCTACATCCCTACTTTTCAGGCCTCCCATTCTGCCTCTAAACTTCAATTTTAATCTAATTTCAAACCAGACCTAGCCCTTCAATTACAGCTGAAGCCACTTAAATACCATACTCAGGCTCTGCATTCCCTCATACTCAGCTTTCTTGATCACTGCGTACAGACCTTCCTGTCTTTGCTGCCTTTGAAATTTAGTGTCAAAGGGAATTTTAATCCAAATTCAGTCTCCCTTTTCAATCTCTTCTCCTAGTATATAATCCCAGGCTTTTCCTTTTTTTCTTTTAACCTGGACAGGCTTCTCTCAAAGTCATTAGCAGCAAATCTGATTCCTCCTCTTCAGTCTCTTTCCTGCTCCCAATCTCTTAGCCCCGAAGTTCTCTTACTCTGCCAGCCTCCCTTCCCCATCCTACTGTCAAAAACATAATCTGTACAGTCTCCTACCCATCTTTGCAAGGCATGAAGACCTCAGCTCTCTTCAGTACTCTTATAGCAGGGCAAATGGATGACAATAAGTTTGCCAGATGGCAGCCTGACAGAAATAATTAAGTCAGGTTAGACTGGTAAGTCATTTTTGTCTGTTGTGATTGGTTCTAGCTTTCTTATCCTGTGATATTGGCAATACAGAGAAAAGTGTATGACTTATCATGAAGGAGTAGAATAATGTTGGCAAAACTACAGCAGCACAAGCCTCAAGATAAGAGGCTGCTCGACATCCTTTTTGTCATTATATTCTGGATTTATCTTGTAACAACTTTGTCAACATAAAGACATATGCCACCAGAAGTCTACAGCAGTAGTAATAACTAACTACAATGATAATATTTTCAGTGAAAATTGAAGATAAAATATCCCTCCTCTGATGCCACAGTTGAAGAATTAAGTCCAAATAGACAAAGCCAGATTGTACTCTTTTATGGGTAAGACAAGCTTATCATGGCAGCATCAACTGAGATGTATTGTACTTTCAAATACAACAAATGCAACAAGGTAACACTGTGACCTAGATCACTTCACGTTTTAGTTTAGCCATCTACAAATGGCCAAATGCATGTATTTTTAGGAGCAGAATTTATAAAATTTATGGAGGCTTTAAATACCACTGCTTTGAATTTCTTACTATTCTGGTATTCATCAAAAGAGCATGGGCTTGTTTTGGCATGCAGGAGTTGTGCAGGAGCAGTCACTGAGCAGGACTGCATCAACACCCCCAAAAACCCAAGATAGTGCAGATTCCATCAAAATAGACAGCTTCTCATCCTTCTAAATTTACCAGAAGGGCTGCCTTCTATAAACAGTTCAGCTAGCTGAAGCTTCCCCAGGACACCACATGCTCTCCTGCCACTGATATTCTCCTCTCTTATCCACTGCCAGCCCTCTTGCTGCCATGGAAAACAAAAAACCAGGCCCCACCTCTCTGAGCAGAAGACATTCTGCAGCCCAAAACTACAGAAAGGAAAATGAAAACTAGAATTGTACCTCAATTATAACTGTTACAGTTATTTTTAATACTAATTCTATTCCACTTTCCATTATCTCCGCTAACCTCTTCAAAACTCAAAAATAATTTATTTCCCCCTACTGATTTTGTCATTTCCATTTGACAAAAATTGATCCCCTTGCACCCCTCTGTTTCCAGCTAAAACTAATGCATTTTTAATTTGCTTCCTTTGAGTCCTAGCAAGATCAGAGACGGTGACAGAGCTCTGGGAATTTTGCAAAATTTGTCCTTAGTAGTCTGATAACAGAATGAGTATATTCTGAATTTTATTGTTTATTAATTTCCAGTAATAGAGGAGTATATATATAAAAGGGTGAAAATAAAGTAGACTTTTGAAAGCTTTATAAACAGCAGTTAACGAGAATCTTCAATTTATTCAAGACACTCTAACTCATTAAGTTCCACTTTCCACTACAGTAATATGGAGTCTATTATTATTACTATTTA
>WAAG01019487.1:241-10646 GCA_013390105.1 Tichodroma muraria | reverse complement strand
CCAGCTGCACCTAAACTCCCTTCCCAGAAGGAGTTTAGAGTCCAAGGGAGTCCTTTCTGAATCTCACGGGTCAATGGGAGAGTGTCCCTAACAGTTGTGTCTGACCCTCTCCTCCATGCGGTAAATAATCAGTGCACCATGCCATCTTAAACCACTGTGGCTTTTGCTATCAAATCGGTGTTTTTATCAATAAATATAGTGGTGCTTCTCTTTAACAAGTGAAGTGCACCACTCCATCCTCAACAATTAAGCAGCAGTAGTAAACTACAATAACACTAAATTGGTTTTGGCTCCGGAATACAAAAGTGCCTTCTAAGCTGCAAGTCAGGAGACATACTCTGCTAACGAAAATGTTATGATGGACTCAGAGGCTGAGATATCATGGCTGATTTATAATAGAAGACTTCCACACACAAAGCTGTATTCAATCCTTCTCTCCCTGGAATCCATAGAAAGTAAGTTAAAAGCATGATCTGACACACAGCTGGAATCAGGCAGCAAGTCATAATATTTCTATACTTCTGAGGACTGCAATCTGACTGTTAGTAGCTTGCTGGGCATGGATACAACAGAGGCGTGCAGTTAATCTCATGTGTGAAATATATCAGTTAATTTTTGCTTAACACAAAGAGACAAAAAGACATAGCTTGACTTTTTTTTTTTCTTACCACCAGTGATGGCAATAAGTTATGGTTTCCAAGGAAAAGCAAGGGTCAGTGACTGTAGAGTTGCTGTACTAAGCTGGCAGCAAAAAGTATGACAGAGGAATTTTATTTATATGTCTGGAGTGTATTGTTGCCAATAATCTGCCTAGTGTGTTTGCACCTTGGGCATCTTCCACATTATTAGAAAAGTGCTTTTCTGCCAGCCCTCCTTACAGTCACTTCATCACCATGCTCAGCCATTTTCTAATGCTGTTTGATTTCATCTGTGTGAATTTAAGCTCTGTTGTCACACTTAGCTTTGCAAATCTTTTTTTTATGGCAAGAAAATTCTACAGCATTAAACTATTTATAGGAAAAGAGGTTTTAAGCTCTTATAATTTTTTGTGAACGGATCTTTTATCTTAACACAAAGCAATGCCTCATGCTAACACTCACAATTTATCTTATCAAACTAAAGATATCCAGCAAGGTCTTTGTGTTGGAAGCACCAAAAGCATGTACTTTTATATAGTAATGCTTTCACAAACCAAATCTTTACCTTGTTTTTGAAGAACATTCTCATTCTTTTTTACTCTTTGAAAAATGAAAATATTTTAAAATGTGCTTTGTTCATTTTTTGCTAGGAGATATGAAAGCACACTTGGACATTTCTAATTTCTTTATTTAGCCTTATAACTTGGTGGAGTCTAGAAACTCCTATTTTCTATTCTTACCAAAGTGTTCTTATGACCAAAATGTCGCTTAGATATTCCTTCAGAATGTGAATAACTGTGTAACTTGCATCCTTCATGCCTGAATCTTCCCATACCATTTTGCTAATGCAACAATGTCCTCTTCTGAGCAAAAGTCTAATTAAAGTTGTTTCTGTTTTCAGGTTAAAGCCTCCTGCAACAGCTGTAGAAGAGTCAGTATTAAAAAAAAATCAAATTAAACCCACATCTTATGATTCTGTTGTTATGATTTCCTATATCTCTGTCATAAAATTTTCATGAAGTGTTGTTTTATTTTTAGCCCTCTGCATATAACAGAAGAAATATGATCAAAAAGTCTGACTCACTAAACACAGCTGCATGTCATAGTCAGGAAGATTTTGAAAGACAGAGAAATTGCTCCTGCTTATAGGAACTGGTCAAAAAAGCATCCTTTGTAACTTTGAAAATCTTTCCACCAAGTTTCATCTTTGGTCTCACTACTAACTGTCATGGTTTCCAGTTCTTTGGAAAGTAAGGGTTAGCTTGGACAGTGAACTGATCTTTGCAGCAAGACAATCTTCTACCGATTTGAAATTGTCCCTTGGCTGTGCTGTTCCCATTTTCTAATATATTTAGTAATTATTCGGTGGAGTCAGGTCTACTCAGGTCTGCTGAAGACTCAGAGAAATGATTGGTGTTGGTAGTGATTGTTTGGGTTTTTAAACATATGGAGGAAAAGCCATTTTACTGTTGTGTGACCTCAGTGAATCCAGATGAGGGGATAATTCACATCTCTAGGAAGTATCTAGATTTTCCTCTTTTTATTCCCTGGATTTGAGAAGGAATGGCATGAAGCCTCAGTACCTGATGTACCCTGAGCCAGACTGTGCCTGCAGGGAGGTACAGTGACCGTCATGCTCTCCAGGGCCCACAGGGCAGAAACATGTCCCACATACCCGGTGAGACTGTGCGTCCAACTGGACACTGAACTCTGTGGATCCCACATGAGCAGTATATGCCAAGTATCTCTGCTCAGTAGCGTTAATCAGAACTTGTACTGTACCAAAATGTTGAGCTTGAAAAAAAAACCTGGCTCAAGGAAGTTTAAGGCAATTGCTGCTGGGGTTCAGCTACACAAGGTGCTGATGTTGGTCTGGTAACAAAGTCCTAGGAAGTGCTTTTTTTTCTCCAAAACCTGCTCTGCTCCCATGGCTGCCTGGTCCTCACACTGGTAATTATGTACTGGTGTTATTTGGACAACCTTTGCTTTCTGCTTCTGAGTTCAAGTGAATGAGAATTCTCATATCTCAAATTTGCCACAAGTTTTATCCCTCTATTCCTTATCATAAATTCATTTGGGTACCTTGGATACTCAATTTGAGGCACTTGATTTTTATATCCCTTTTTTCATTTGTGAGTAACTCCTTCTTCTGTGTGCTCTGTAAGGTCAGCAGGTCTAAAATGTTTTTTCTATTATCAGCGTCCCCTCTGAAAGAGGGGATATGTGTCCATAATGCTGCACTTTCCTTTTCCTTTCTCCCACCTCTTCTCAAGTTAACTGTCATCGGTGCTTCATAGTATATATCTGGAATGATTCCAAATATTTCCAAGTATCTACATGCCTGAGTTTATTATGTAAGACCAGATGATACACACACACGCGCATGGGAATGATAAATCACTATCCCTAAAGCTATGCATAAAAATGTCTGCTACAGACATTTTCTCTGAGTTTCCAGACAGCCTTGGCCTAAAAAAGATCCTGAGATGCTGCTGTGTGGATATCAGAATGCCATACCTACTTGGACCTTGCTGGTCGGGTAATTTGGGGATGAATTTGTTCCTTACACAATATGGGTTAATTTCTGATGATGTAACTAACATGAATTTCATAAAAGTAATGATGTAACTAAGGTACTTTAATTGCCAAACTATATAATGTAATTTCATTTTGTGGAATAACTCCACTATACTATGCTAAAAACCTACGCCTTTTTGTTTTTCAAGGTTAACTATGTGAGATATACTTTGGTTTTATATGCTTTCTTGATGTAGCATTTATGAATTCAAGATATGGAAGGTGACCCTAAAGAAGGTCTTGATGCCTTCAACAAACTCGAGGACTGTGATCATGTCTCTATGACTGTTTACAAGTGTAAGTTTGGAGCTGCAGCTGTGTTTGTAGTATGTTCTTGTCTGAGTTTGTTATATTTTTGGGAATGTAAACTAATGTAATTTGAATTTAGAGGCTTATGACAAGTAACAAATTAAAACTTTTTATGCATCTGACTTTTTGGTACATATTAATGCTGAAATCTCCAACTATTTGTGCAGTTTACTTTGTGAGAACAGGTGGCAATTTTAGGAATGACTGTACCTAATTACGCTGAGTCAGTATTTTGAGCAAATTACACTACACTCTATGTTCCTAAAACTGTGTTTATTTCTCCAGTATCTGTGAATTATAGTTCTGATTAAAGACTTTGTTTCACCAATAGTCCGAAAAGATAATAGTCACCAATCTATATAAATATAGATTGGTTAGCATATATTTATATATGTTATTCTATTATATTCTATTATTATATTATATATAAACTATTTATATATGTTAGCATAATAACTCTGGACTGATATGCTTTTCTAGCTCCATAGCGTGCACAAGCTTCTGTTTCCTCACAGGGTATGGTGTGTCTAAACATATGTTAAGGGATGGCAAGCCAATGTTTTAAAACACTGTGAGTGACATGACTGTGGACTATACTCCTGTATGTGAGAACAGGTTCACAGGCTACAGGGATAAAGGAGAACAAGATGGCTTTTATCTGGGCTTGAGAAACCTTTTGAGAAAGTCCATCACAGAAGATTGAAAAGGAATGCTAGTACACTACCAGATAAAAAGTAGAGTCACAATTGATATAGTGGGGTTGGTTAATTAAAAAATAATCCACTGAATAGGAATAAAAGGACATTAGAAAGACTGAAATTTTGCAAAAATTCTGTGGGGGAGCAAATTTGCCAAGGACAGAGAATAATTTTATGTCATACATTCTTAAAGAAGGTGCTCAAATGGACCTCTCAGATAATAAAATTTGTCAGTTTTGTATGTTTCTTTGTTTATCACCTTGTTTATCCCTTTATTTCTCTGCTGAATATAAAATTAAATAAGAAAATAGGCAAATAGAAGAAAATATGTGTTTCAGTGGAAATGTAATTTTGTTGCTGGGCCTTTAAAAAACCCGTCACTGGCTGATTCTGTTTAGAAAAAGGTATCAAAAAATCTGTGCATCTGTTTTTGATGGGATAATACTGATCTTCTCACTAAATGCTGGGAAGAAATACTGTGGATTCAGACTCAGACTTTGTTTCCTTAGAAGAAAGGTCTATATAGTGTTTTTATGGGGAGCTCACACATTCTTCACATCAATCATTTTGGAATACAGAAGAGCTGAGTTGTGAAAACAGAAAATCTATTCAAGTTTTCTCCTGAAGTGAAAAATTTTATGGTATTAAAATGGGCTGAGCCAATCTTTGGTTCTGCTAAAATCAGGTGAGAATTATGACTTTGCCTTCAATAGTACCAGGGTTTAGCCTTGTGTGTTTATAGATCAGAAATTCTTTAAACAAACAGTGCATCATATTTACACAGTTTGCTAATCCACTTCTCTGAACCAAAACACGATTCCACTTCCCTCTTATGTTTGCTTCGTTCTCAAGCAAGAGCAGCATTACAGAAGTCAGCAAACAATGTCATTCTGTTCACAGTAAACATGTTCTATTTTCAGAGATAATGACTACAAAAATATCAGCCTTTCTTTTTATCTTTGACCATGCCAGAACAAAGTTTGAGACCATCTGAGTAAGCAAAAGCTTACATCCATTTTATATTTTTCCTATTCACTAAGTTGTACTGGATACAAAATGAGATTGTTCCATTTAATTTTTATTTTTTTTTTATCATTCCAGGCTATAGAAAAATGACATGTATTTCATCTTTGTACATAAAATAGTCTGTATCATAATACTAGAATAATTCTAATTTTTGCTACATTTTTGGCTGCTCTCTAAGTTTTTTTTTTTCCCGAGATAGGACAACCTAGAGCTGTAATAAACCTCTTATTATTTGAGGAAAATTTAGGGGTATGGGAAAAAAAAAATAGGATTTTTTTCTGGAGCAGAAATAAAAATTAAGAATATTTTGTGAAGCTCTACTTTTTAAAAAAAATTTCTCTGCCTTGTTTAATCACAAAAGGAAGACTCTCATGAAAGTCCTTTAGTACTCACCTTCTTCTTTTCAGTCTCTCACTGCCATTAGCATGACACTGAATGTAGTACATTAAGAGTATTTTTTGTTGCTTATATAATTTTTATTCTAATGAACCTTTATCAATTTCCTGGCATTAGTTAATTGACTTTTGCACATATCACAAGTCAAGCCTGTGATTAAGTGATTTTAAGATACTGAACACAATGATATTAACTGCATTAGTTTTATTTGATTGGGTGGAGCAAGTATTTGGGTATTAATCTGTAGCTCCTTTTTCCAAAGGCTCTCTTTAGTTTTTGATAATCATATGCACAAGAAACTTGTTAAAGTCCCTGTCTAGAATTCAGAGAAAAATTTTATTGTCATTATTTTCTACTTTTTTAGTTGCACATTTTTTCTAGATATATAGAATTATAAATTTAATTTTATCTTTTCTTTTATTTTCTTTTTATTTTTCCCCAGCAATATCTAGGCTATCCAGTTATTTGCACTCATTTTCAACTTGATCTTGGTTTCTTGGAAATCTTAGTGTAAATCAGAATTAAACCTAAGATTCTACTTGTAAGGTTATTTCCTTTCTAGATTATGCTATATTTAAAACTAGCAAGAGAAATATACAAAAGATTGTTATTTAATCACTGACCTGGAAGACCTTTATGAAGAAGTTGTGAATTTTCCACCCTACCCATTTTCAGTCTTTCCTGCAGTCCTACGTAATCTCTGTAGAAGCCTGGGCAGCAAGGAGTTAATGCACTGCTGGTGGCCTTTCTTGAGTGGTCAGCTTGGACCAGGATGAACCCAGAAGAGGGGTCTGTAAGAAGGTAGGGGAGCACCTTTTCAGAGACAGTTTTCCTTGTCCAGGTCTGTGGTGACTGCGCAGCATGCAGTGCCAGCACAGAAAGGGGGACAAGGAGTGGGCAAGACCGGTAGAGGGGGATTGAGGGCTCACAGCCTGAGACCAAGACTGAGACCTCAAAGGCCCTGGACTCCTTTGCAGAAAAGCCCAGAAGACTGGAGACTGTGCATGCTATCTCATTTACATCCCAGGCCCGGGGCTGGGAAAGCTTACCTGTAAGAAGGTGCCGACACCAAGCCTGGGTGTCACCCCCAGGACCCTGGCACTCTGTCACCTACATGGACCCTGGGACAAGGACTGGTGATGCCCTCTGCTACCTGATGTCGCTTTCAGTTTTCTCTTTCTTCCCTCTTTCTTTTTATTCTTTTATTTTTAGGACAATTATTAGAAGATAGGGGTAAAATATATACCAATTTCCATGCTGTGTATGTTGTTTGCTAACAAAACTTCGTGAGCTTTTTTTTGACCCTTTTGGATTTTGATGTTCTTTTTGACCACCGGCACCTAAAAAACTCGTGTCCTCCTTTCCTTGTAGGAGTGGGACACAATGATCACGTTTGTCACTGATTTTACATAATGTAGGAATAGCCTTACAGGCTTTCATTAGAAATAACATTCCTGTAGAAACAATTTTGATAGTGAAGGAAGGATATTAATGAAGAGACCAATAATTGACATTGATGCAGGAGAGAACAACAAAATGAGAGAAGCAGAATTGCAGCTATTAGTAATTGAAGTTCAATGATAATTAAAAATATTAGCAGAATTCCCAGTGAACAGAAAGTATCTCTGCCATGTGTGTGACTGAAATATTTAATATGATTTAAAAGATGAAGTGCTGAGCATCTGTGATCCCAAAACATGCATTCTTCTTCCTTTGTAATAATTTTTTGGGGCCCTTCTCCTCTGCAGAATCTCGTTTAAATTAGAGGACTGACTTGAGCTGTTGTGTGTCTGAGGCTCTCAGTGGTCTATGAGTACAACACATTGTACAACAATGCAACAACATCCGTCACAACACATTGACCCCACTGGGACTTGCACGTATTATGGATTTTGCCCTTTCACTATAATTTGTTAAAAAGCCTTTTGAAACCTATCATGCCCTCAGTTTACAGCTTGTTCTTTCAGAGGCTTTTGTTCTGCTTCACCTTGATTCAAACTCTGTACTTAGTGAAAAATAATGCCGACCTAGATCATATAAAATACTTAATTCTGTATCCTTTTCTCATTAAGCAAATTATTATTTTGGCATTGTAAAACAACAAAACATTACTTTTTATTGAGGGAAATTTTTTTAAAAAAATCATTTCAAGTACTCATAGTATCATAGAATCATAGAATCATAGAATCATAGAATGATAGAATGGCTTGGGTTAGAAGGGACATTTAAGATCCTCTAGTTCCCACACCCCTGCCATGAGCAGGGACATCTTCCACTAGATCAGGTTGCTTAGTGCTCCATCCAACCTGGTGTCACTAAACCCATCCAAGTTACCCTCTGAACTGATAGGAGATGAATCAGCAAGTAGTTCTGGTCCTGGCTAAAATGACTTGTAGGTTCAGTTCGCCTTTCTTTACTGTGTGAAAGAAATTAATCCATGCCTATAGTTTAAGTTGTTATAAATGCTCCTTCTGTTGGGTTTTTCTTTTGTTTATTTTTACAAAATGACTTTCATGGAATCAAAATCAGTCAATGCACTTTTGCTGGCAAATACTTAAAAGAACCTTTGTTATATATTCCCAATGTTATGAGTCATATGTGAGAGAGTCAGTCTCCAGTTAAAAACCACACATAGTACCAACAACTAATGACATTATCCTTTATTTTTGTATTGACATTTTTTCTTAATTCCTCACCTCTCAGTGGGTTAAAATCAGTTTATTGTAGCATAAAACTCTGCCTTCTTTCAGAACTGATCATGTGGAGGGAGGAATTTTGAACAGTAACACTGTTAACAGCTGTAACACTGTTCCTGTGCCATTACTCCTCATGTGCTTAATTGCACATTAAGTTGCATTACTTGAATTTGCATAAATGCAGCTCAGTGCAATAGCCCCATAGTCACCCTGCAGGACTACTTGTTTTTTGGTATCAGGTCAATCAGGCAACTGTTCCAGTGTACACAGAGCAATCCCAATGTACTCACTTGAACAGAAAAGCCAAAGAAGGCTCCTTTAGTTTGGGGAAAAATCAATACAGATGGTTTGAATCACCTAAGAAAATCACACTCAGAAAACCTACTGCTGTGCTGGGGAATTTTTGTTTCAGATAGTATTAGCCAAATATATTTCTAAGCATGCTTGTATTTTTACCTGGCTGCTGTCAAATCCCAATGACAAATTACATGACACAATCAGAAGCAATGTAGTGAAAATTTAAATAAGATTTTGAGGTCTAGCTGTAGTGCTATGTAAGGTGAATTAACTGAATTTAGTAATTCAAAGAAGTGTTTTCTTTCAGATGCACACAGATTTCTGTCCTGTGCCCATTCATTCCATGTCAATGTGCAATTATGAACTTCTTTTACAGCCTTCACAGTGTGTCCTTTCACAGTCCTCTGGCTTCCAAGATAAACAGCATTGCTTCCCACAGTGCAGTAGAAGAGATATGGTAGAGTTGAAGGCAAAAATAGGATGCAGTTCATGCATTTATGTATTTGGATGGGAAATAGAGCAAAATTTTAGGATTATATATCCTTAAAATGCTTAACCTGAGGTGAAATAGAGCACCTTCCCTGTTTCCAAAGCTGGCACAGATAAGCCTTCTCCTGCAGGACTGCTGAGACTTACTACTGCTAGACTAAAGACATCCTTTCAGTCAGGTTTAGCAAGCTGTTAGTAACCTGAAAACTTCACAACCCTTGTTTTGTATAAACCATTTCCTTCTACAAAAAGAAATGTAAATATTATGATATGAGTGCTAGAAAATATTCAAAATCCTATCTGCTTACCTGTGTCAAGATCTATATTCCAGAACAAAAAGAGGCTGTGCAAAACTGAGATACAATTGATGAATTTCTTATTGAAATAGACTGTCGGGCTCTTAATAGCAACAAATAAATAGAATTTTTATAAAAAAGGTTATATTCCTTAAATGAAAAAATCCTGCTCTAGAGTCCTGGGAATATAAAGTTCAGCAGACCAGCAATTTTAGCATTCAAATAAAAAAGCAGTTTTGTGAGATATGTTTAACTGACACCAAGAAGCTTATTTACTTTTCTTTTGGGGCTTCAATTACTTCATATGAAAGGGAGGAGAAATGGGATTTTATGCAGCATGTATTAACTGTCATACAGGAAACAGGCTTATTTTAATGACACTTTAATATTGAAGGTAGCTCAATTCCAGTTGAAACTGGAATTTGTGTCTATCAAAGGACTCATTTTTTATTAATGGTCTTATGTGTTCATTTTTGTAGATTGTAAAGCAGCATGGCTGTTCTGCAAAGAGGTTGAAGCCTAGACAACAACTTTATCAAGGGGTGAAAAATTGTTTATCTCCGGGGTGGTAAATGAGTTAGTCTGGAGATTTTGCCCCCCTTGGCTATATTAATTCAATTATTTGGACAAATTAGGTATTCCTGTGCTGTATTTCACTTGCCTGAACAGATGGCAAGAGTAAAGTGCAACACTTTAATTGCCCTCCCTGATGATCTGCTTCTTTGTCCAGGAAGTAAATGTCTTTACAAGAAATGTTGATCCTGCCTCGCAAAGGTGTTGAGGGCCTGGATGTCACAAATGTTCTCAGCACATGTGCTGAGATCATAGTTGCTCTCAGATTTCTTTAGGCTGAAGGAAAAAGTTTAGACTCTCCAAATCGCAATTCAAATCTTTGGTGAGCTTAATTATGCTCTCTCTGAGCTTGTGTTTGTCCATGCACTACACAATATGATCATGCTTAGACCCCTTAGAGAGGTAACCCC
>WAAG01019476.1:11447-27414 GCA_013390105.1 Tichodroma muraria | reverse complement strand
ATATTAATGGGATTCATACATAAATCCTTTCTGTAGCTACAGAGGAAGGGATCCTAAATGTTCTAGTCTTCCCTTCTTTTCTTCTCGTCTTCTTTGTATACTGAGAATGACATCAAATGAAAAGGTAAAAAAGAGTACCAGTTCATAGCAGAAAAGTATTAGAGGAATTCCCCCAACACACCTTCCCTGCAGGAGAACAGGAGCGTGTGTGTACAGGAGAAGTCTAACTAGTGTGGTGTGAGTTGGGATTTAAACTTCCTCTAAGCTCTGAAGTTCAGGAATTCAGATTTGGGTCTAACCCCTGGCAATTTTCTTAGCTGACAGGGTCAAAGTTCCAGCTAAGGGTAAAAATCCTTCCTGCTTAATTTTGAAAATCTGAAAGTCAGAATTTTAGATTTTTCTCTAAAATAAATAAAGAGAAATTGGCCCTTCCAGGGTGAATTATTCTTCTCTTTTGATAGTCCTGTTATGATATGACAGATTTCTCTTTACAGGTTCTCATCTACATGCAGATTTTACAGATAACTTAAATAAGGGGGTTGGACAGAACTCAACATTGCCACGCTTGCCTGTGGTCAGAAAAGGAACAGGTCTTCTTTATTTCTAATTTGAGCTTTCCTCTTGGATTTCCCCTGAGCTGACATTGCTTGACATGGACACAGGTTTTAATGTAGGGTAATCTTCCATATTTCTGGGCTGGTTTAATTTTTTGTTTGTTTCTCTCTTTTTCCAAACGCCCTGTTATCTCAGCTAAATCACTGAAGGGAAGGAGAATATTCTGGGGAGGTATGATAAGAGGCTTGCTCTTGTTTTATACATTTTCTTCTAGATGATTACTCTTGACCTCCATTGGAGAGGAAGGACTGGGCTAAATGGAGCATCTGCCCCCATATATTCCCATGTTATTCAGGAGACTTTATGCATGTACACAGATATAAATACACATGTCGAACCTTTCAGTCTCCTAAGTGCTGTGGATAATTATTTCCATTCCTTTTCTAATAAGTAGGTAAGTATAAACAGAAACTTTTCCTATGACAGGGGTGGCAGAAACAATATGAATCAAGAACCCAAAGCCTCGTCGTTCATGTTCAGGTCATAGTTCAGTTTCTCTTACCTACACACACACCCTTCCTGCTTGGAACACTGTGATATACAGCTTCAACTGTCCTGCTAGGAGGTGGAAAAGGACAGTTCTCTCATAGAAACCCTGTATGGGTTCCTTTGGCCACTCTGTGGGACTAGACTGTACGGGCCTGTTAAGACACTGATGTGAGAGGAGGGCATGTAGCTGCCTGTCTTCCTGCACAAGGGGCAGAAGTGCTACTTTCATGCTTTCCAGATGTTTGCGAATTGAGCTTGCTCATGCAGCAAGTCCCAAGGATGCAGCTCTGCTACCCTGCCAGTGAATTGTGCATTAGTCACCTTATATTGTGTGTACATCCTCAAACATATGGGGAGGTATTACATTCATAGCTTATGTATAAATATATGAAAGTATTTAGTGTACCTACATGCGCCCAAGGAAGGTTTTGTATTTAGCAGCTTCAAGTCAGATGACCTGGTAGTGAAGGCTTGGAGGTAATCTGAATACCCACAGCAGTCCTCCTTACTTCTCTGTGAAAGGACCCGCATGTTACATATATCAAGAGGACTATGCATGTTATACAAATCCATCTTTCAATTTTGTTCTTTCTAAACACTTCTGAATCATAGGATCAGGACTGTATTTTTCTTACAGAGGTGTGGGTGATCCAAGCAGTTATTCCTATAATAATGAAAGCATGTTTCAGATACAAGAAAATTTTCTGGGGGTCTTTTGTGGCCTTGAGTAGATCACAATGGCCCTTTACTGCTATTTTTCCATTTCAGCCATTGTGAGTCTTGAATAACTAACATTTGGAAGCATTTTTGCAAATGAAAGCTGGTTATGAAAATGCACGGATCGAAAAGCAAACAGTATGATCCTAGATGAATGTTTTCCAAAGGCATTCTGATGAACTTCCCCTGAAACTTAGCTCTGTATATGTGAGCTTCAAAAAGTAAAAACAATATCTGTAGTATTACATTTAATTTTATTCATTAAAGAAATGTTTGAAATGCATTATTCTGTTTAGTCCAGCAAGGAGCCCCAAGTTAACTGATGTGTTATGGGCTGCTCCATGGCACGAAAGCATAACAAGAGAAAATGCTCTCTTTTCTTTTCCCAGTTTTTGCATTGTGACCTGACATTTATGCATATTGCATAAAGCAAATTCTGAGTACTACAGCTTCGCTGACTTGAAGCTGACAAACATTCTTTTTTCCCTCTTACTTGCTTTTTGTCGTTTTCTGAAAAGTTCAACACACTTTTCTATATGTATATCTATATGTAGATATACATATAGATATGTATTGATATGTACATATATGTATAGATATGTACATATAGATATATATGTATCTATCTTTATCTATATGTATACTGTGCATGTCTTTCCAGACAGCACAGAAAGGATTGGTTATAGACTTTACATGAGGCTGCACCACAACACTTGTTTGTGTCCAGCTTTTCAGTACAAAAATAGTGTGGACCTGAGTTCAACCAAAATGGTGGTGTCTGCCTGATCATATTGTCCATGGAGCCAAATAATCTAAAGTATGCATGATTTGATAGACTAAGCGTCCAACAAAAGCTTCCTTAAAATGAGTCATATCTTTGATTCAACAGTCACATTAGTTGAAATTAATCAGTCTTCCTGTTGCTGGCACTGGGAAATTTAAGAAGAAAAGCAGAAGAGTTGCTGCAACAAAACAATGCCATCCATTGTTAGGCAGTGCCAGCCAGGGATACCAGGCAGCCACCAGCCAGGCCAAATCAGCACTTATTTATTAATTCCAGGAATATCTCAAATATTTGAGGGCAGTTTCCGGACAGAGCAGTGATGGCAGAGGGTTCTGGCGTTTCAGTTTGTCAAGGCGTCATGGATCTCCTGTTGGGAAGTGTTCACTTTAGGGCACTCATTTCATTACACTGAAAGTAATTGTCCTTCATGCTGTTCTAGCAGGAGTGGCAAAAAAACTGCATGGACAAATAAAGCAAGCAGCACTGCTTTCAGCATCCCATCAGGAGGCAAAGTTTGTTTTTTGCTTTTTCCACTTTTGAAACCTAATTTTACATCAAGCAAGAGGTCAAAATTCAAGCATGATAGTTCAGATGTGATCACTTAAAAAGTATGTATGATAGTTACTATGCCCTTGGTCATTTTTAGGCGTAAAGGGAATCTATATTTCCTTACTCCCTTGCTGTCCTAATGCTGCCTTCTCTACATTTGCGTTACAGATTCATTAGATCTTCTGAAAGTACCTCCAGTCAGTGTACAGACACCTATTCCTTCAAGTGTTTCTCTCCCTGTTCTTAACTGACAGTTGTTCTCCCATGCCAGGTCTAGTTCTCATTTCTTTGGTCTCTCTTTTGCCAATTTTTTCCCTTTTGTTTTCACAATTCAAAGGCACTTCTTGCTTTATGGATTGAATGCGGACATAGCCACGTGAAAGCCTGTGGTTTGGAGGCAAAGCATTGCTACTTGGGCAAACTTTTTGAGCCATAAATCTATTAATTTAGTAATGCTGATTCCATGGACTAGTGTTTCCTTCTGACCTCTGGAGCTGCATTCACACTTTCGCATGAGCAATATTCTAGATTTCTTTGTACAAACAAGATGCATACACATCAGTCAGTCCCAACCTTGGCAGCATAAACTCACACAGAAAAAAGAAATTTGATCTTAAGAGCAGTAAAATGCAAGGGAAAAAAACACCTTTGAAAAAGTTTCAGATCTATTTTATAGATTATCACTCTGCACTCATAACCTGAGCACATTGCAGAAGTTCATTAAGCAATGCAGCTAATATCTGAAATGAACTTATTGACTTGTTTGACTTTTGTTTTTCTCAGCCAGCAACAGAATCCAGTACCAAACTTATATTGCATTTCTGTCACCATGCCTTTTCCAATTCTGTTTCCGCTCCATCCTGTTTGCTCACTTCTCTCAGCTATTTTCTCTAGTTTGTCACTATTTGTCTAGCGTGTTTCCAAGAGACACAGCTCTCAATTTCTTTAAAACAGACTTTTTGCTCTTATATAAATGATACTGTTCTTGTCCACTTCTTGTGTATTCAGGCCTGATATTGGGCCAGACGCGTTTTGTTCTTCAGAACTGAACGAGTGTAGCCCACTTGGCTGCCGAGAAATGGCCTCCTACTTAATTTTTCTCCACCACAGGCTGATGGAATTCGTGAAGTTCCTGAGTTTGCACCCTGCTCCAACCATTGGTTAAGGATGACTGTTTCCCACTTCACACTAGCCTGGTCTTGCTTGCTGTACTTCTCCCTTCCAGCCATAAAGTTCACCCAACAGCGGTGTGCGGTGCCAAGCCAGACACCCGGGAGGAGCACGGCTTCCTTCAAGCTCACAGACCAGCTGGTGATCAGAGCAGTGAAGGTTTGCTGGGGTCAGTCCAGAGGGGGAAGGCGAGTGCAGAGTGGCTGTAGGGCGAGCCAAACATGGTTTAATTACAGTCTGGCATGGAAAATTGTCCCAGGAAAAACAGAACAGGCAGCAACTATAGCTTAATATTTAGGGAGCAGTGGGGGAAACAGTGGATATTCTTCATTAGTAGACTGTAGCCTCAGTAAAACGTAGGGATTCTTTCTGAATGGATATGTAGGTCTTGGCCTGAGAAGGCTGTCTTCTTCCTTGTTTTTTAATGTATTCACCCCAAATGTGTGAGAAATTAAAACTGCACAATGAGCAGCATTTCCTCCCTGCAAACTTGCGGTGCACCAGCCTTGAGGGGAAATGTGTTCCTGGGGATATGCATCTTTTATACTCTTTTCTGACTAGCACTATATCATCACATCTTCAGTCAATAAAAGTATGTGTCTTTAATATATATACACTCATGCACATATATATATCATTCCCATAAATAGCTGTGGAAAGGAGGGAAAACAGTTATAAAAACAAGCATTCTGAACAACAAACAAGCTTAGTGTGCAACTAAAGGAAACTTTGAAGAAACAGGCCTTCATGAAGGAATAACATTGCTGGAACCATATGTTTTCCATGTACCAGGAGGCTGTTTTAATAGTTTAGAAATGTATTAAGCCACAGAAAGTCTAAAATTAGTCAATGTTTTAAAGGGCTAAAGATTGACACAAGTCATTCCAGTTAGTGAAGGACTTCTTTTCATCCACATCCAGTGAATAAACTTAAATGACTGAGCAGATGTTTGTGGGGGACTGGTTTTCTGTGGCTGCTGATTAGAGTTGTACAAAACTTCGCTGCTAACTTGTAGTATACATTTGTTTCAGGCATTGTGTCTTGTGGGAAATATGGTGGCCTAGACCACAAGTAACTCAAGTTCTGTCCCTGCTCTGCTGCTGCTATGCTCCATGGTCTAGAACAAGGTGTTCCTCCACACTGTAGAGGTTTTATCCTCATAAAACGGGAAATCCCTTTGTAATCTACTTTAAGAATTGCTGATGAAAGATGCTGGCTATGAGCTTTGCCAGTCTTTTCTCCCACAGTTTGTTTGAGTTTAGTAGCCTGAAGTGAAACTCAGGTGAGTCTTTAGGGCCTCCAGGGTTTGCACTGAGGTTGTACAAAACCTTGTATACAGCATGTTTCCACTTTAACGGCTCCAGGGTTACTCCGAGCCGGGCTCCCCATCGTTAACAGGGCCTGCAAACCTCAGGAAATCCTTCATCGTCTGATCTGAATTATGAATTGGCAAGGAAATCAACATCTTCTGTGAGCAGCAGAGGTTTTATGAGGCTGTGCAACACTGTCTCCACAAGAGCTTAGTTCTGTTTCAGCAGTGCTCAAACACCGGCTCTGCTCTGTTGCACACCCTGTGCATTCTGCTCTTCATCCTTAGATGAACTTCATCCCAGATGGCGTCATCCTTGATTGACTCTGCACTGTGCGTGACCACAACTGGAGCATGTGTACTGATGTCACCATGTTCTGTGACATCACACACCTCTGCTGAGCTGGAAGCTGGCCTGGGTTCCTGCCTCCATGATACCATGTTCTCAAACGAAACAGAGGTTTTCCCTTTCAATCCAACTGGGCATCTTCCTCATCACGACAGCTCTTCTCATTGTGGTTTGAGCCACTTAGAGAGAAAACTAAGTCTCAGAGCTACCTGACAGTGTCTGCCACTGGATAGTGTTCAAGCACGCTTTCCTGTTAGTTCTGTAGTGGCTCTCTGTGCTCACTTGACAGGTTTTCATCCCAATGGCTCTTCTACGGGGCTTCAAGTCTGTAAGGAACTCATCTCTATTCTGTACACACATTGGTAGGAGCAAGCTTAAAAAAAAAAAAAAGAGATGGACCTAGAAGAAAGGAGGAAAAGGGGCTTGGTCCTAAACAGGTGTGGTACTTTACCAGAAATCTGGACAGAATTTCCATCTTTCCCTCCCCTCCCCCAGCGTGACAATGCAGTAATGCAAAGAAACCTCAAAACAGAAAAACCTTACTGGATTTTCTGCGTTACTGGAAATCCTATTCAGATCTTTTCTTTAAAAAATGGTCAAAATGTACATAAGAAAAGGAGCTATATTAACTCCTTTAATAAAGTATTTCTTTCATTCTCTGTCAAAAATGGTCACATGCTAAACATCGAACAAAAAAATTTGTAATGTTAAAGGAATAAAACTCTTCAGGGAATAAATTATTTTTACAACTGGCCAATATAAAATAATACAGTACAAGTCTCTTAAAGTAGTAATTGATAAAGGAATAAAACTGCTAAAAGAGTATATTTTTCATTTGCTGGAGCTAACTGGATAATAGCACTCAGCTGTATTTAATCTCTGGGGGCCTACGGAACGGGCACAAAAATGAACGTAACTTAAAATCGACGAGTGATCTTTCATGAGATCTGTGGTACCTGCTGCCTGCTGGCAACAGCCATGTTACTGCAGCAACCCTACTCACTCAGCCCCACAGTACTTTGCCTTTCAGAGCCTTTTTTTATCTGTATGTTAAGCAGGTAATTCCCAAGACATCCCTATTAAGTGAAAAAGAATGACTCTTCCAGCCTGACACTCAGGGAAACTGAGATACAGGGAGGATAAAGCCTTTGCCTGAGGTCAGACTGGTTTGTTCTGCCATGTAATATGGCTGTAACAGGCCTCAGTCCTTCCACAGAATGCTGATTGAAAGCACGCTAGAATAAAAATTTGGAATTGTGGTTTCACTGGGTACTGCAGAACGGGATTACAACTGTGCTGGAGCCAGGTCCTTCAGCTTCCTACAGTGCACTCTTGAATCCCAGTATAGAAATCAAGTACCAGTTGTATATTAGTGTCTGGTTGATTAAAAAATTCTTACGTTATATTATAGAGCTATGTGAGTGGGCTTCAAAGGCTGACCTCGCATGGGCAAAATGAGAGCATCCCAGGAGGAAGAAAATTCCCCCAATGTCTGGCCATTGTGTGATTCTTGTTTGCCTTTGAAACAGGTCTGTTCCTTGAATTTCTTAGATTTTCATTGAGGAAAAGGAGATGAATTTTTCATTAGTTAGATGCATGCAGAGATTCTTGGCTGAGGAAAATGGAGAGTGGGGGCTTGGAAGAATGCATACAAATGGTATTTCATTGATCCTTCTATCTTGGTGGGTCTTGGAGAGACCAAGTGGTTTCTAGCTTGTACAGGCTTCACCCAAGTGATGTTCTCTCCCCAGAGTCTCTTCCTGTTTTTCCATCCACTGCTCAGACTGTCTGTCCCAGCAGAACTGCATGAGAACTGAAGAGAATTAGAGTTTTTAACTGTGCCTGTCAACTAGTTTGGGTTCGCTGCTGCTTCTCTCCCATCACCCATGAGCTCATTTTCCATTAAATTAATCAGAAGTAAGACCAAGGGCTTTTATCTAAACAGTCTTGGATTTGGCATGTATTTTAAAACTGAATCCCCCTTTATGTTAAAGTTATGAAACTACCTTCTTTTCATAGCACTTCCTTATAAAGTTATTGACCCAATTGTAAGAATTTTTAATGTTATTTCAAATTTAGAAATGTATCTACATTTTATAGACTTTCTGGGTTTTGGTTCCCTAAAAAAAGGAAATAACTGACTTCCTTATTTTCTTACATTGTTTACTTTGTTTAGTTCTAGTGGAGAATATGCCAGAAACTTTGATGAGCGGGTAAAAATAGTAGAAGATAACAGTGCCTTTGTAAAGTTCTACCCCATGTATATACCCTGTGCCCTTGCATCAAATTGCCTACTCTGTTTACTGTAAACAAACTGTATCAATTCAGGAATAGTAGCATGTTTTTATCAATAAAACAGAGATAGTTTCCCTTTATAATCCACTGAATCAGTTAGAAATTTCTCTCACTAATTATTTTAGGATGGAAATTGTTATTCTTTGAGACCTGGTGGGTGAAATTTAAAAAAAAAAAAAAAAAAGGAAGCAAAAAAAAAGANAAAAAAAAAAAAAGGCAGCTAGAAAAAAGGAAAAGCTTCTGTCTTTTTCTTAATGGTGGTTTTAAGCATACAGAAAGAAATGAGAATAGAGAATAAATTGCAGTATTCCCAATTTACCAAATAATATATTTTGTTTCTGCCTCACTTTAAACTGACCCAAAAGAATGTTGTTTAAACTTGGCTTGTTTTGTAGATACCCTGAGAGTCTGCTAATAAATGAAGTGCCAAACAAGTTAGTTCCATAGTTTCAAAGTGGTACATGCATAACATATGTAGACAGAATATCACTTGTGCCTGAACCCTCACTATTTTTCTGTTGAGCTCTGTCTCCATTCTCATGGAAACCAACCACTGATTGACAGTAATGCTGTGAACTTCCACTTACTAGCTAATGCTGACTTTTCTTGAAAATAGGAGCTGAGTGTAGCATTATGGAATATTCATGGAACAAAATTCCAGAGAGAGAGGTCTCAGGGTCAGGAGGAGGGAGGGAATGAGAGACAGATGCCAGATTGCCTGTAGAGAGTCCAAGCATGTGTTTTTGTTTGTAGCAATGATGCACATGCCTTTTGTGAGTGCAATTATTGCTTTTGCCTTTGAAAGTTTTACCATAAATCTGTTTCTCAATCTCCCTTCATTTTTGACCCAAATTAACCTCTTCTCTATACAGTTCTGTTACTTAACCGCAGTTTCGCTTGGGAATATCCATGCACCACCATGCTCTAGGTGTTCTCCCCTGATTTTTAGAGATCACTCTGAATTCAAATCTGTTCCTGATCAGATTTAATCCATTAGTCTTTCTGTCTTTGCATGATCTTCATGCACTGGGTTTTATCCTTCACTGAGTCATTGCAATGAACAACACCACATGAGTGAAAAAAATAATTTGCCCTTTATTTTTGGTCTCTGCCTACTATGCAGCTTTAAGCAAAGGCATATGATCTGTAAGCAGATGAAAACTGAGACCTAAAGTATTTGAATATCCATTTAACATATCGTGACACTTTCCTTTTAATCTATCAAATGCTTAAAAATCTGAATTCTCTTGTTCTAGCAATAAGCTTGTCTTATTTGAGTGACACTTCAGGTCTAATGAAGCTGACTGCAGGTGACTCACAGCTAACTGTGCAACAGATGTGGGGTGAAAGCTTTTAGCAGCCATGCACTTCCAAGTGGGAATTCCCTGCCTGTAGTATCTGTGACATTGATACTGCGCTATTTTCCCATGTCAGACTCAGGCTTTATTGTGGACCTGACAGGTTCAAAGTCATAGAAGCTACTTCTTGTCGTAGAGTGTTTCAGAGAGGAGGCATTTAATAGTGTATTAGCATTTGTTAGTTTTATTTAGGAAATGGAGAAGAAATTGCATCTCAATATTCTTGTACTCCTGGGGAGCTTTCAACCTTCAGTGAATTTTTACTAACCTGGCCCTCGTCCCTAGGCTGGGGTGCTGACAAACATGCTGCAGCTTACCGGGTAAAGAGGCTGCAGTTCGATTTAGCTGCCAGTTGTGCCGTATCTGGCTGAACAGAATATGTACTGGTTTGAAATGCTGTTAAAGTTACCATAAAAAAGCTAAGTATCAGAATACAGATTCATATCATACTGTCTGCACAGTCCAGAATTTTCCGTCACCTCGTCTTCTGGAGAGAGACGCTTTCGATAGCTCAGGAGCTTTTTTTTTGGGAGACACGGCGTGCTGCCTGTGACTGTCCCCAGATGCTTTAGGGCAGCTTCTTCTTTGGTGTGGCCTGCAGTTTGCAGGACTGATGCTGGGAGAGAAAGATCCATGCAACAGCTCAACAAACATGAGCCTTGGGGTGCTGGGGCAGTCAAGGAGGCGCAGATGGGTTGGCACAGTTTCATGGTTTCTGGTGGGCTGCCCACCATGGTTTGAAGTAACTGTAGCCTGCATCAGGTCTGTCACAGCTGAGTGGTAGGCTTCATCCCTCCTGGGATGCAACCAACTAAATAGGGTTGGTCACTTGGGGTAGCTGTTGAGTGTGGATGCCCACTGTCCTAAAGGGACCATGAGCTTAGTGGATTCCAGCCAAGAGCTCTCTGCAATACTATTTATCAAGAAAGCCATACTTTTGAGCCAGAGGTGTGTATCTGGGCCCTCAGAAGTAATTTAAATGCATATATATGTATTTTTATTTTATTTTATATAAGGCAAAGTTGCCTGAAGCCTGTTTATTAGTTAATAACCCCCTCCAGGTTACCGTCTCTAATCTTGTAATGAAATTGAGTTAATAAATCCAAGATATTATTAAATAAAGTAAGTATTTAATATTGCTTGTCCTCTTTGAATCCAAGTTGCAATACAACAGAATTTCATTTTATAAATAACACCTTTCGTGCTAGCACCACAGGGCATGATTCAAAAGAATCTAAATAGAACATGAATGCTGTAATCAAATGCAGACCCCAGGAAGGCAGATTAAAAAGGCATGTTGCTGGTTAGCACAGCAGACAGGGTAAGTATAGCAGGTCACAGCAGAAAAGCTAGTTACAAAAACAAGGGCACAATCAAATGAAAATTGTTTGCTTGCCCACTCCAAACCGTGACTGACTGCTTCTGTGTCCGTGACCTATTTTTTTTAAATAAAGGAAGATTTTGAGAGGTTGTTACATTTTAATTGCTTTGTACTAAACAAGAAAACAACAAAATAAAATCTCAACTCTGTGTTTTTTGCATGTGGAGGACAGCAGGAGAGTATCTATTTATAGGTAGAGACACTACAGCTGGAGAAGACTTTTCCACTAGTTTATTTCATCTCTGTGTACCTCATCTGTTTGCACCCACTGCCAAAGGCTGTGTGTCTCCTGCTATATAGAGGAACATAGAGCAGAGGGAGAAGCTGCAGGGCACTGCCATGAAGCTTGCCTTGCAGAGAAGGGGAATACTTGCATCCTGCATGTGTTCAGTGCTGAGGCAGGACTGGCAGGAGCGAAACAAACAGGTCTCCAAAGCCCACGAAGCCCAGGATCCAGAGGAAGCCCTACCCTGGGACCATCCCCCTGCAGCACTGGCACGTGCCTGGCTCTCCTGGGGCCGCGCTCTCTTCCTGTCTTTCTTCCTTGAGGGTGTCAAAAAGGTGGAGCGGAGGTTAATGGAACAAAAAGCAGAATTCACCTCCATGTGCTTATCTGCAGCTGCTCCCAAGGTCTGGTTGTGGCATGGCCTTTCTCTAAGCACAGAGCTTTAGCTCGAGGAGGGATGCGTGGAGGGGAGGAAAGAAAAGTCAGGGTCTCCAGGCATTCTCCTTCCTCTGCTGGGGTTCTTCTCTCTTTGCTGAGATGGGGAAAGCATCACCCTTTTTGAGGCTTGTCCTCTTCATACTGGTGCAAGGCAGGCAGAGAAATCCTTAGGGGTTATTGTGTTTAGCCCTGTATTCTCTGTGTACATATGTACCAAAACACATTTGGTCTTCTCGTTCAAGGACTAACAGCCAAGACAGGGGGAAGAAATAAAACTCAGATGATTTTATTTATATGTATGTGTGTATTTACAGATGTACATCCACAAATGTATACATTTATATTTGTGTGTGTAACATGGTTATGAATATTAGAAAATATTTTTATAATAAAATAAAAAATATTTTTATCATGGCTTAAATATTTTTATTATGGCTTTTATTATGGCCAAAATAAAAAATAATACCTAGATGCTTGTGTTATAACTAGGTACCACCTCCAAGACTCCCAGTTATTTCCATATAGGAAATACGGAAATTCCCCAGAAAAAGGAACGTCAGTACAGTTCCCTCACTGAAGAATTAAAGTGTTTTGATAGGCAGTCTATTATTTTACTTTAACAGGTAGAATCAAACTAGTCTAATGCAAATAATGAGTCACAAAAACTAGTCTGTAAACAGTATAGTGAAAAGAAAGAAAAAAAAAAATTGACCTTCCAGAGTGGTCTGCTGTACGCAAGGTAAATGAAATATTTAGTGGTGGCAGCAGCAAAAAAGTGAAATATGAGATCTTGCATCCCAAGTCATTAGTGACCTGTTAAAAGATAAGGCTGAAAAGTGCCTTTACCAAATTAAAACTTTGAAAAAGGGCACAAATGGGAAATGTCAAAATAAAAAATCTGAGGAAAATTATTGTCCTCCTGGCTCTTACTGTTTTGCAGTTCTGAGGCTGTGGCCACTGTTAGTGCTAGTGAAGCAAGAATGGCACAGTTCAGTCTCCTGAATTCTTTAATGGGAATAGTCTGCACTGACAGGCAGACAGTTGGAATTAGCTGAGATTTTGATCACAATTGCATGATCTGTCCACTGCATGTGTTTTTTTGTTTAGTCTAATTTTCAGAAACTTCATAGGCATTTTTTTTAAATAGAAGATTTAATTTCTTTCTCTGTTCCCTGTGTTTACACTACAGCCATCCTTAATGCTTAATGATTCTAAATAATAAGAATGCCAGAGTGCTTAATTTAATGTCTGCTATTGATCTCTGGACTGTTTAGCAAATGCCTTACTAAACACAGAGGGCCATATACTGCCCCCACTTCCATCTATGTAAATCTCCTAAAGGCAGCTAAGGAATTGGGAACCTAAGGTCAGTGAACCAGCCTCCTAATTGTGTTTCCTGCTTAGAAATGTTAAAGGTTTTCCTCATCACAGACAGGAATTATTATTTCAAATTCTGTTCCATTATTCTTTGTGTGCCTCTCTGCTCTCTGAGCACTCAGCTCTCTGGACACCTCTCACTAATAAGGTTTCACTTGCAAGAGCTCACATTTGTCTCAGTTTTCTTCAGTATTTCTGGCAATGCTGGTAAACATAAAGGTCGTGAGAGAAGCGAATGCTGAGCTGATTTGTAAATGAGCAAAGCATTTCTTGGAGAGGTCAGGTGGGCTGACAGCTTCTCTCTGTCACCCAGCGCCCTTCCAGGGTAAGGACCTCTTGGCTATCAGCTCATAGGAGCTGGATGGTCAGATTTACAATTTGTCAATTAATCTGATGAGATCAATGAGACTCCCATCCTTCCCACAGCTCTCCCAGTGCTGTGTCAGTGATGTCACTTCTATTGCTCTGTCTTAAGAAATCTCTTGGAAATTCCTCCTTTCATTCTATTAAGATCACCTTGGTATTGTAGAGCTACAAATGCTTTAACCAGTCTCCTCCTAAAGAACTGAGCCTGAAGAAGCTGTGATTTACTATAAATTTGCATTAAAGGCTCTTGGCTTTTATTTTCAGCCATACTTCAATCTTAAACTTGTCTCTGCCTTACCCACCTGCATTGTAGACTGACTTGCTAGCAAAATCTACGCTAGCTAGTAATGCTAGCAGCAGTACTTTGCCAGCAAGAACACACAGATGTAAAACTAATTAGTTTAAAAAACATGTTTTCATTTGTGTCTTGTGAATACAGTAGTCCTCAAGAATTCAACAGATTAGGAATTTTTTTGAGACTTGGTAAACTGAATTTTGGGGTGGGCACTACGTTCTTTCAGCACTGCATCTCTGTCTCAAATGGTACCCTAGAAGAGAAGTGCAGGTTGAGATGCCGAGCCATTTTCAGTTATCTCATGGTCTTTCAGTCTTTTGTCCCCCTTCTCCTCTCAAGCAGGTCCTCACCTACTCTGCTTTCCTAGTCGTGACCCAAAACCCAGCACTGCCAAGCACCTCAGTTCCCATCAGCAATCTCTGATCTTTTACTGCTGTGCATGTGAGGCAGGTTTAATAAGCTTGCTAATAATGACTTGTAGCATACTGGTTTCTCGTAGACTCGGGCCATCCCCCATTCTAGGTCTCCAAATGTGCTTGATAAATTATTTGAATTACTCTTTCAATTGCCATCTGTAGTTTCTCATAAAGAGACTGCTATTTGCCGTGCGTTGTGCCAAATCACGCAATAGTTTTTTGCAAAGCCAGGGACCGTACTGAAATCACCAAACTCGTGTCACTTGTGAGCTGCAGTACAATAACATGTTAGCTTTAAGTTGGTTACAGTTGCAGTCTTGTGAGATGAGAATGAAGACCTTGGAACTCTGACCCGTAAATCTCAAAAATTGTGGGGAGGTACGAGGGAAGAGCATTTCACGTACCTCAAGTTTTTAATGCATATATAAATTTATTCTTACAAATATTAATCACAAAATGCATAAAATGTCAGTATTATGCATAAATAAATATAGAAACATCCACATGCAGATCTGCACTCACACATACATATGTTGTGACCTTATCCTCCTTTCCCTTGCCTTGAACTTCCTCCTTGAATGTGTCCTAATGGTGGAGTGACGATCATCAGATCTAAAGAAATTTAGTGCTGCGTGAAACCTTGGAATAGTGACGTCTGTTGAATTTGGATAGTTTTGTTTGTCTACTGGGAAATCGCATGAACTTCCCAGTTTTTGTTTTTTTTTTCAAGTTTGCATTGCCCTCCTCCTCCCCACCCAAGGGAGGGTAGCTTCAGGAGAAATGGCTGCTTTCTTGCTTTCTGGTGTGGTGTAAAGTTTTCCGTCGAGAGACAATAATGTACATTCCTCTGGCAGGACGGGATGGATTTTTTTGTTTCTCTTGCTGTTGTTTATTTATAAGACATTTCCTCTTGCTTAGTGGAAGTTTGATCGTAAGAGGCTCCAGTGATTTTCCTTCCCACCTCTCCCCTCCCTAATTTCTCTGCCTCGGCACTCACTCTAGAACAGAGCGAACTCAAAAAGCCCATCGGCGCAGGGCGCTCTTCGCAGCCAAGCCCTGCCACTCTCCAGAGACTGTGAGGTGATTCTCCTTCGTCACTGCTTGGACCAGGAACCACAGCCCTGGTGAGTGGTGAGCTCCCAGAATTTGATGTGTCAAGGCTTCTATTCTCGGGGCCGCCGCGGCGAAGCAGGAANCCCGCGCTCGGAGTTTCTGTCTGGCAAGTTTTCATGCCTCTGTGTTCTGAGCATTTACATTATGCTCTGAATACCTGATTGCCCAGCCAAGCAGAAAAGAAACTCTACAGTGGATGCATAGTAAAAGAAAATGCTTCTGTGGAAGCCACCTCTGGGAATAGGAAGAACTAGTTGGTTTATAGGCTGCTGGTCCATTTGAGGGAGCGGGAAAGGTTGGATTTTTTTTTTTTCTCTCTCTCTTTTTTAACTCTCTCGCTTCCCTTCTGTTCTCTTTGTGTCAGTACGAGGAATTGGGAATCAGGGAAAAAAAGGTACTTTTTAGAACTTCAGATACAAAATCCTGGATTCCAAAGAACTGAGTGTCTCAGCCAACATCAAGGTACTTAGAATTATTTTCAGCTGTTGGATAGGGAAGACAAGGCTTAGAAAGCTGCAGTGATTTGCTCACAGCNTTTTTTTTTTTTTTTTGGAATATGAAAACAGAATCGGCCACAAGCACAGAAGGAATACGGAGCTTCTTGGAGCGCAGTGCGGGGAGCTCGGCGGAGCGGGGGGGTGTGTTCTGCGCCCCGGTGTCCCCTCGGCCACCAGCGGGGCTCGAGGCCGGGCAGCGCGGCCGGGCTGCGGCGGGAGCGGC
>WAAG01019476.1:0-11032 GCA_013390105.1 Tichodroma muraria | reverse complement strand
AAAAAAAAAAAACAAAACAAAACAGAGTAGGATGAACACCTCTAGCTCCAGGCCCAGAATGTCTCCTTTTGTCCTCTCCTGCCCTGCTGAATGTACCACTTCTGTTAATATTTTTCTGCTGTAATGCTTAAGAAGGCCAGGGCTATGCGTGGGCTGTTCCATTCATCCTTCATCATCTTCCTTAGTGTCTGACTTGAAGAAATGAATCATTTCTTGACTAACATTTTCTACTTCTAACAAAGTAGGCATATAAAAAACAGAGGGTAGCAGTCAAAATATTTTTATTTTGAGTTATTATCCTGTTCTTTGAAACATGTCCCTGGCAAAAGACCAGGATCTTTAATGGAACCAACATATCTCACACAGGGTATTAACTAAGCAGCATTCTTCCCACCCTTGCCTTGCTTTTGAGTAGCATTTATTCAGCAGGTGTTTCAATGCCCAGGGAGGTGACACCCTCCGTGTGACACCCAGGGAGGCAGCCCCTCTTTGACTACTGCTGGTCACCTGTGACATACGGAGAACTCCAGTCACCTTTTCCCTGGTTTCATGCCCATTCTAAGTCCTAAGAACTGTACGTACAGGCTGGTTGTGAGCAGTCCTCCACTGAAGTCGTCAGAGGCTTTGACACTGACTTCAGACCTGAGCTCAGTGTCGAGTCACGTCCAACCCTTATTAAGGTACTCGCTATTTCTTACAACCAGGAACTAAAGTCATGTAGGATTTGGTGGCTTTTTGCAAATCTCCCTGGCAAAAAACTCCCTGGCAATTTTTGCAAATATTTTTGTTGGTTTCAATCCATGTGGGGTTGCCAGTCCCTCCCCATGCTTCACTTTCAGCCTGAAGTTCTACTAAGCCTGAAAACTTCAAGTGGAAGACGGGCAGAACCTCGGAGTTCCATCTGGTTTTGCATTAGAACCGTAAAGAACTCTGAACTCCTCCTTTTTCATGTACAAACCCCCAAGCTGACCGCAGACCTTTCTCAGCGCCGAGCAGCAAGGGTTAGCTGCTTCTCTTCATTCCCTGGTGCTGCAGACCTCTCTCTGAACTTAAACTAAATCACCAGCTCTCAACAAAACCCGCAATTAAGTTGGCTGATCCCTTCAGTAAAGAGTATTACATACACATAGAAATAACCTTTACGTACATCAAAGCCTCAATCCAAACGGTCCCAGCTTTTGACTAAATTGATGTTAAGATCCCAACTTGGCTGTTGCATCACCTTTCTGCAGTGTACTCAAAGCAGCTGACAGATCAGAACATCCCAAACTTTCAGGCAGTTCACATCACAGATAGAAACATAATGGATTTTTTTTCTCTTCTCTGAATGGGCTATACTGAACGCCCACACACACTTTTGGGTCTGATCTTTGAAGCTTATCTGTGATTTACTTTCTCCCTCCAGGCAGTGTAAGTCTGAAAGACATAAGTACTTCTGAAATGGAAAGTTCTCAAAGCACAGTGCTAAATGTCTGAAACTTCAAGCTTCTGCCTGTATAACACTTGTTCTCTGGATATACTGAAGTCAAGGGCTGTCACTCTGGCATCTTTCACCAAGAAGGAAAAACAATGTTTAATCTCTTTTTTAAGAGTCTCTGTGTTGCTCCAAGTGTCTCCATGTTTAAATTACTCCATTAATTTATTTATTTACTCTCCATGTCTCTCTGGTAGCAAAGGAACTTGTCTTTGCTGGCATTTATTTATAGCAATGTGGAAAAATTCATCAGTCATTCTTATTATGGTATAAGCTGCTTATTGACGGTAGGCCAAGGTTATAATGTTTTGTCTGTGGTCTAAAATCATTAGGGTAAAAATCTGCAATTTCAAATCATATTCTAACCGTCTGTTTAAAAACTTTAGGATGGCAAGATGATAAATTGTCTCATTAGTAGTTTGTGCTTCTTTATCTACTGCGTAATAGTATATCATAGTGACTTAAAAAAAAAATAAATTAATAATTACTGTCATTCTTTTATACATTCACTGTTTGCTTCTAGCAGTAGCCATTTTAGTTACAGCATCCCTTCCAACTAGTAATCTCAAAGCACTCTGCATGCACTGCCAAGTGAAACCTCTCTTTTTTACCCGTAGATAAAGTGGGAAAGTTATCTTCCTTTGCCTGATGCAAGCAAGGAGAAAATGGTATTCATTCCCTCACGTTCAAACCACCAGTTTATGCTTTTGGGGAAGAGAGTATATATTTATGTAGTAGAATGAGAACTACTGTTTTCTGCACAACAATTGTTTGACGTGATATGCTTGTTGTTCTGTGAGTGTTAACTGCATCAGACAAGAACAAAGCACAGAAAAAGATGTAATGATAAAGGTAGGCAGATTCACAGGTACTGGGATGTTTCAGAAGTACAAGAATTTAAGCAGTATCCAGAGACAATTTTTGCAATAAAAGTACATAAAAGCAACTGCCTTGTTTTGAGTACATTTCCCTTCTAAAGGTATTCTCAATTTGTTTTCTTGTTTTTTATTTTAAGTCTTTATTTTCCAAAATTTGAACAACATCTTGTTTTCCTAGGTAACAACATTGAAACAGCACCGATTTGCCTTCCTGTAATTCAGAAAAGAAAGTGAAACTTGATTTTGAATTAAGTCATATGACAAGGAAAGTTAGAAAAGTAAAAAGGATTGCAAGTTACTGAGGTAAAGCAGCCACTAACCACAGATATCTAATTATCAGCTGCAGTCAGTCCTCACCTCAAGGCTAAAGAAACAGCAAGGTTTATGAATGGTAAGGTGAAGGGGTTTTCTTCCTGTCCTGGGCTGAGAAGGGGAATGTATGGGTAACATAATGAGAATGGAGAGAAATGGAAAAGGCCATAGGATGCCTGAATCTGTATCCCAGATGCATCATTATGATCTTTACCTCTGCGTATTTCTCACCCATCTGAAAAGTGGCATTTTTTTACTCACCCTCACAGGGCTACTGATCAGGTTTAGCCAGGCTCAGGCATGCTTAAAAAATAAAGGTGCCTGTAAATAGAGCATGTAGATCCCCACCCCCCACCTCCCCCACTGCTGCCGTGCCTGTTTTTTCATCTTTGCGAGCTTCAAGTTCCTGGAACCGAGGCGAGTTCCAGAGCTAGCATGGGTCTGTGCTGCTGGCAAAACAAAGCAGGTGCAAATTACGGTGGAAATGAAATAGCTGGTGCTTGGAGGCGGTGGAGTGCCCAGTTCACCTCAGGGTATATGTCTGCGTTCACAAAACATGACTATCACGCATACCCTGATTCATTAGAAGTGTTATCCGGCAAACAAGAAGCCTAATCATATTTTAGTGGGAACATTCTTATGATAAACTCTGCTTTAGTGAAACTCCGCATATAGTGCAATTTCTGCCGGCCGCGTACATTACACAGTGAAGAAAAGCTACCCCGCTGCGTATCAGAAGGCTGTAATTTCATTTAGGGGTTCTATTGACATCATAAACTGCAAGAGCAGAGCTCAAGTGGCTATTTAAGTCATAGGAACTTCAGAGGGAAATTACTGCCTGGCAGCAACTGGCCCTCCCCACACGGGCCCCCATGCAGGCACTTCATGTTTTCATCCCTCTGCCTATAAATAATAAATCTCTTCAGTGGCTTCGGAAGAGAGCATTTCCAAAATGCTGGCGTTATCTGCCCCCGTGTCTGTCAGCGGCGCGTTCCCGGCGGGCGGGGGAAGCGCAGGGAGCCGGCCCGGGCCGAGGCGGGAGATGCCCGGGGGTGGCCGGAGCTCGGCTCCAGCTGCGGAGGCGCCCGCCGGCCGTGAGCAGCGAGCGAGAGGCGAGCACCGCCCTGCCCGCCGCTGAGGCCGCTCGTTGCCATCCTGGCTGACGCAGCTGACCTCCGTGCCACCTGCGATCCACGAGGCTACAGCGCATCTCCTGTTCAATTCCCCGCCTCGCTGGAATTGCTGCCGGCAGCCCCGGGGCAGAGCCGCTGCAAGGGGGGGGCGGGAGAAGGGATGGGTGAGCACTGCCCCGGGTCTGTGCCTGGGAGAGCAGGGCTCCCCTTCCCCGTGGTGGCACCTGCTGCCCCTGAGTGGGCAATAAAACATCCCCCTTTTGTATTTTACCGTTTAAATAACGCACAGGCGGCAGTCGCGCTGACAGAAGTTTGTATGTTTCATCCATATGGGCTTGTTTCAAGAAAAGAGTGAAGTCAGGGAGCATTTGCTTTTTATCAGGAAAGCGAGGTTAACCATTCATTAGAGCTTGTCCAGAAACCTCAAATTTAAGCCAGGCACTGGAAAAAACTTTCAGCAGGACAATGGATAAGCTTTGTGTGCCACAGATACCCTGTGTAGGCATTTTAGTTTGTCTGTCTGAAAACCAGTGCATCTCAAGTTCGTGTAAATGTTTAATTTCCCTTATCCTCATCCTTTTTTTCCCAGATAGTAGGAAATAACTATTTTTTGTACTCAGTGTTTTCAAGACCTTGGGATACCAGATAGGTGTTAAATTACCAGTGGGAACAAAATTAATATTTACGTATTTCCTCTGAACTGGTTTGTTCCTTCCTATGTTTCATTTAACAGAATGATGGTTTACAATATTAAATTATAAAAAGTGTTAGTTATAATATTAGTATTTCCATTCTTTATAAAGGAAACTTTATTTTGCTTTCGAACCTAGCTTTTTCCCTGGAAAAGCAATTAGATCATTGCCTCTACTTCTTAAATGTCACCATCTTGTGATTCCTGAGACCATGGTACAGCTTAAGGGGAGCAGGAGCTTTGAAATTAAATAAAAAGGTTTATATAGTTATCAGACATGGCAGTCTGCAGTAGCAGGGCAGACTTTCTGCTCTGGAGGTAAGCTGTTCACACTTGCATTTCGTCTGACTTTGAGCACTAGTGAGTCTGCATAGGCAGTTATCCTGGAGAATATGCTTTCAGTGTTCTCCATGAGTCTGCAAGAGCAGCTTACACGTATGCACACATTGCAAACAAAAGTGAGTTTTGAACTCCGCATTGCTGGCTCTGGGGGTAGGGATGCAGGTATCAGTAGCATCTGTGCTCTTTGTGCTGCTGCCCTGAGAAGCTCTAGCCAGGTCTTTTTGTGCCATTCCTCACCCCCTTCCCTTTGCTTTAGGGTCTTCTGAAACTCGTTATGACTGAAGTTACCATGCTGGCTGTGTGCATGCTCCAAGTAAGAAAAAAAGTGCAGTCCACAAACTGTGGATAACAGCAGATCCCACAGTACAGTGAAATCAAAATAGGATGTTGTATGCCAAGACACAAAGTTCTCATGGTCCTTATCTCTGTATGAAATAACTGGAAGTGGTTAGAGTTTCCTTCATTTAGTGTAACTGAATGTATTGAGGGCTGAGTATCTTCAGTGTGATATGAACTGCCTGATGGCATGCATACTAATTTCAGGACGTGATGTCCTGGCCTGAAGATAGAGTAGCCTGTTGTCCCACTGAGTCTTGAGTGCCTGAAATCTAAAGCTATGTTACTGTGTTGGTGTCTGTCCAACAAAGATGTGTGTTCTACTTGTACCATGTGGAAAAATGAATAAAATATCTAAAGTTAAAAAACAATTCATAAACACCATATGCACATACATACTGCATGCACAACTTCTCTTTGAAAATATTACAATGGGACACCCTTCCAGATTCTGGTTGTAAAAGACTGTAACAATTTCTTCTACAGGTTTTTAGTCAAAAAATACTGCAACAGTCTGTTTTCTTTCAAATCAGCAAAAGTACACTAGAATAGAAACTGTTCTTTAAAATGAAATATCGATCTGTCTGTCTAACATACAGCTCTTCTAAAGCTGCCACCCTCTAAACTTGTAGGTGCCAAAAACTAATTCACACTTGGGGATACTGAGGCAGAAATTGGTGAGGTGACTAATCTAGCACCATGTCCTCGTGGAGCCCATCTGGCTCTGAGTTGCCTGCCATAGCTGCTTTGATTAACTCTCCAGAAGGGCTGCTCTAGCCTCTGTGTGATGTGTGAGTGGAGGGCTCTGCAGGTCCCCACTAATGTGGGTTGCAGCTTGCTGTTGGGACCCAGACCTCTCAGAGCAATGATACCTGGCCCTGGGGCAGAGCAGGGGCTGGTCTCAGCTCTGAAGCACCAAACTTACTGTTGCACATATCTTCTGGGGAAGGCATAATTGTTTCTGCTGAATATCTGGCTCACAAAATAACCAAAAACAAACACCACAGAGAGAGGCTTGAGTGCTCTTCTAGTCCCATCTCCTGTTTGCTATAGAGCAAGACCATCATTTGTTTTGCTGGCATACTGCTGCAGTGTCTTTGTAAAACTGGAGAGAAGCTGTGGCACTGGGTTAGAAATGAGATAGATGACATTGCTGCAGCAGGGAAAGAGCAGAAAATATCTGACATGCTTTTTCTTCCCAACCCTGAGATCTGCACTTGGGTTTAATATTAGATAGGACCACTGAGGAAAATTGTGGTTGGCAAATTTTACTTTTTAATGACTTAAAATGACCTGTGATGTATTAGGCTCAGCGGTGTCACTCTGTAGCATGGCTTTATTGTGAGATTTCCTGCTTCCGCTGGAATGAGGGGTGCTGATGGTGCCACTTCATCCCTATTGCTGCTTTCAGTGTGTGGTACCCTGCCATGCAGCTACAGCTGTTTTTACTTTAAAAATATTAGTAGTCTGTCTGATATTATGTCAGTGGGACTTGCTGCTCCATCAAATGATCGCTCTGTAGAGCAAAGACACAAGTACAAGGGCAAGCTGAGTCATTGGCTGTATTTGGATGTTTTCACATACTTTTGTGGGGAGAAGATGTATACCTGACAGGAGGAAGGCTAATTCTTCTCTGTCAGTCAGTGCAAGGCAGAAGGTTTAGTGAGAAGAGATCAGATGGGCTTGAATGAATTTTGTAATTCTGAACGTATCTAGGAAATAGAACTGAATGATGTATAGAGAACTTTCTCTGTCAGTGTGGAAAATTAGAGATTTGAACAAGATGAGTTTAATACTGAAATGAAATGAGAAGAAGTTTATGATTAATAGGGTCTGGCAGAGACAGCATACTTATATATAATTTTGGAGACTTAGGAAATGATCCTTGGGTAGATGTGGGTCTGAGGGCTTAAGAGGAAAGGGAGGACTGGGCCCACAGGGAACCAAAGTTGTTTCATCTCTTTTCAGTGAAAGACCCAAAAGTTTACCGCAGCAGGCATAAAATGGAGAAGGTAAATCTTCCGTTTTCAGAAATTCAGAGCATCTTTTAAAATACCTTACAAGTATTGAAAAGATAAATTAGGAATGAAGTATGTGTCAAGCTGAAACAGGATTTTGGTTCATCTCATCTTTATTCCTGCTTGTGAAGCAGATACCATCAGTTGTTTCAGGGCAAGACGTTTTGCTTCTGGATACTTTCCTTCCAACTGAGCAGTACTGAATGCTGGACATGGAGTCTAGGTTTTCTTATCCCGTGACAATAAACCTGTGTCCTGAAAAATCACTTTGTTACAGTCATTCACAAATGGCAAAATATGCAGATAGACGAAATTTGTCTTGTCTTATATGGCTACAGATGCAGCTCATAATCATTAAAATTACTCATTGGCCTGTGAGGAAAACATAAAGAAAATTATTTTGTGGAAACTAACAGAAAAGGGTAAGATTCACAGCTCGCTCGTTATCTTCATTCTAGGCAAACAATTAGCTGTTTCTCATTATATTCTAAGGGACTTTAGAAATTTGGATTGTATTCTCCCCCCAGGACATGGTGAGGTTCTATATATATTTTACCTTGTACCCTCTTATTTTCCTGCAGAGTGAGAATTATTTCTCCTGTGAACACCTTTATATTTTTTCCCTGTGTAAGAGAAAAGCCATGTTCCCATACTGATGTGTTCTGACTTAGAATTATCCATGTAAAGTCAGCAAATATGGAATAATTACTTCTAATGCAGACTTTGCAGTAAGCAAGTTTTATTAGAAATGGGGAAAGTGCATCTCTGGTCTTTGCTTGTCTTTCTCCAGAGTCTCATCCTAGTGCACTTTCCTTTAGGTGGCACTCCCACATTAACTTGTGTATGACCCGAACAGCTGTTTGTGATCTATCATCTGTCTCCTGAAATATGATGGAGAGACTGAGAAATTATATTAATTGTGGTGTCCACATCCCCTCTTCATTAAAAGTTGAAAATTGCTGTTCAAATATTTCATAATCAAAAATTAATCCCAGTCTACCTGTTCCAAATCATATATTACACCCTCTGGGAATGAATCCCAAATCCCCATTGCAATTTGGATGCTCTCTCCACTGGGTATTGATTACAAGTTCTGGTTATTGTTCACATACTTTGTCATAGGGGGAATTAATCTCAAGTTCCCGTCTACTGTTCTGGGACTGAAAGCTATCTATAATTAAGATTTTTCTATTAAATGGATATTGACAATGAGCTTTTTCGTCTACATTTTTGGGGTTATCTTCTGGCAAGGAAAAACTCCATCTGAGCTCATGGAGCGATTCTTCCTGCTGAGTATTCTGACCACCAATTTTCATGCCAGTGGGGTGCAGAGGTTTTGCAGGAGCCAGTGGCATAACTGGACTGTTCTCTAATATTGATGTTGGGTAAGGAGAGGCAAACATTTTCACAAGCAAAGTGGAGCAAATAAATAGATGAATAAAACCAGAAGAGTTGCGTCAGAAAGGTAGAGGAAGATGCGAGCGTGCAATTGTGAAGTGCTCTACAATTGCAAACCAGTTGCCTTACGAAATCATAACAATCTTAGATATGTAGAAGGGAGGAATAATTTGCTCTCCTTTTTAGCAGTGGATAGAATAAGAATGAAAATACTGTGGTGAAAGGTAGCTGTACAAAAATACCAGAGAGACAATGTATTTTTGATAGGTGAATCTGTGTTCCATCTGATTAGTTTCAGCAACTTGGACTACAAAACTAACTGCTGTTATTTCCACATAGATTCAGTTATTTTCCATAGAATGATGCAAAGCACATAGGAAAAAAAAAGGTCTTCAGTTCCATAGCTGTGTCTATCCCTGTTTCTTCACAGGCAGAAAATGGGATCAGAACAGCCCTGTTTTTCAGGGAATCTGGACTCTGGACCTAGGTTTTGGTGTTTCAGACCCACCGCTGCTGCTAATAGATATGGTGTTTCCAGTGGCAACAGTTGTCTCATGCATTCTTTCGCACTTTAGAAAAGATCCCCGTTTCCTTTTTTCCCTCTCTTCTTTAGCAGTGGGCAGCCCTGCAACCTTTTGATCATACCGACTTTGTACGTTACATGACTGAACTCAGCTATGCCAAACATCCTTTTAGAAAGTTTGACATTTGTGCCATTTGAAAAAAGGGAGGGAGAGAGGAGGAGAGAGGGGGAAGAATGAATCCTGGCGGCTTCCTCCTGCCCTTTTGATTAAGAGAGCAGTAAGTCAGCAGAAGAGGTGGGACTTTTAACAAGGAGGGGAGGTGTAAGCTGGTTGTGATCTGTGATGTATGCACAGGCATGCACACAGAGGAAAGGAAAGAAATTGACAGAAGACAGACAATCAGAAATTACTACCAGAAATTAACTAATTGATGGAAGGTTTATGGTAGCAATCAAAGAAGCAAGATGAGACAAAGTAAGACGGCCTTTGATACTATCCTAAACCTGGTGAGGGAGGTTGAACTTAGGAACTTCCAAGGGCCCCTTAAGACCTAATAATTTTAATTTTGTAACACATTTGTTTCTATTCACTACTTTGCAACTGCTATTTTCTGTGCATATTGTATTCTGCTTTTTTTTGTTCTATGATTAATTTCGTGCAGTCATTAGTACTTCCAGTTCTTCTAAATTTTTGCCCACCTCTGCTGTCCCAGTCTTCGAGATGGTGCAGAGTTTATGGAACTGGAACAGCTGTTCACATGTTGCCATGCAAAGGGACCAAGGCTTATTAAGTATTCTGATGTTTGCAGAAAAAGGCAGGGCTTTGCATAAGTCCACAGCAACTTCATAGCTTGGGCACTTGGGCCTCTCTGTGTGCTACAGGCATCATCCCAACCAACACTCAACTTCACTCTTCAGACTGAAGCTGATTTCTGCTGAGGTACATGAAGGCTTTTGGAAAAGGGAAATGAGCTCTGGCCTTTGCTGAAGGTGTGATACTGGACTAAATGAAATGCTGGGTTAGTGTTTCGTGATAGCGCCTCAGTTATTATTTTTTTTAAAAGCAAGGGGAAGAAAGGAGAAAGGAAAAGGGCTATGTGAGGATAAATAACAGGCCAGAAGAGGCAGTAATATTAGAAAGGCTCTTAAAAAGTCCTGAAGAAAAAGTACTGACTGTTTTAAGTAAGTTTGCAATGATGTGTAAAATAGTTCTCTGTATGAAAATCTATATTGATTTTCTTTTGCTTTGTTTGTATAGAAATTGTTCTCAGAATAGAAAGGCTTTGACATTTTGCCTTCTCCTGTGCTTAATAAGTCATTTGTGTCGTCCCCTCCTACACACACTTGTTCTGTCTTCTCTCTGGCTGTTGGCAAAGGACGGCTACTTGCTGCTTCATCCAGATCATTTGTAGAGCTGCAGGTGATGGATAATGGTGTTGGAGACCCTGCTGCAATGCTGGTGGTCATGGGATCTGTGGTGGGCTTCGGATGGTGACAAGAGTGGATAACACAAATGGCTGTCGTAGTCCCTGACACAGTTAATTGCCAGATGTGCCAACCTACAGAAGTGTATTGGCTTTGGAAAGGCAAAGACTCCTCTGTCGTGAGGAGCTGGAGGTTGCCATCAGAGTCCCTGCAGTTGTTTCCACTTGGTTTCACACACAGAAAGGCAGCTTTGTTTTTTTGTTTTTTCTTTTTTCTTTTCCTTTGGCAAAGGTTGCCACAAGTAATCTGACTGGTAAAATGATGTGAAAACAAGCACCCCTTGAATACTGCACGTTAGTCTCTGTTCTTATGGTAAGATTTTGTAGATGCTGTGGTGAGCAAAGCCTTATGTGGCCAGAGAGAGAGGGAACTTAGGAGAACAGTTTTCAGTGAAGAATATTGACTTTTCTGCAGTGATAATCGTAGAATTATAGAATGGTTT